>JAVBHV010000056.1:0-201076 GCA_033992175.1 Spiraea crenata | reverse complement strand
TGTCTAGCATAAATTCTTATATTATATTGTCAAACGTTTTCAAAATACTTAGGTTTTTGCAAAAGGTTTCATTAGAATAAGAGATTTCTGTTATTCTGTGATTGTGTCACCGATTTCATGCACATGGGTCGTTGACTAATAGCAAGAGGAACTTTCCGATAAAGCAATTTAAACAGAACATGCCTTTACCCAGCAGTCCGGTCAACAGAACATGCATTTACCCAGCAGTCCGGTCACAGTTAACTCTTTTAACCGGTTTTTTCATTGTAAAGTGATAAAGTGGTTTTGTGTTGTCCAAATCTCCACCATTGATCTTCAAGCCTTTAGCCCCTATTTAAACCAACTCACACCAGATTTTTCATTAGGGTTTTGAGCTTAAATTTCCTCATCTTTAAAACCCTCTTTGCTGCACATTCCTCTCTTATTTCCTTCTTCTTTCTCTTTGAGTTCATAGCTCACTTATTTTAGAGAAGTTGATAGGATTTAAGATGTGCATATATATTGAACCTTGTTATTCTTAATTCGGGTTCAATTTTAACAAAGGGGTTTTCATTCATAAAAGTTCATATCTTTTTCAAAACTCCTTCTTGCAAGTTCTCTCCGGTTTCCATCTTCTTCATCTTGAGTGCGTAGTTCATTTACATAGATGAGTTGTCAGGATTTGAGACTTGCTTGTATTTTGAACCTTTGTTTCTAAGTTTGGTTTTCAAAAGAATTAATCATATCCAAACTTTGAAGAAGGTTCACTTCATTGTTTTTGGACTCAAACTATGTTCATATATTCATGAGTCAAAATAGTGTATTGTGCAATCTTTGTCTACCCATGTTCACACATTCTTGTAGGCAAGGTTGAGGTTTAGGCTTACATGCCTAAGAAGCTTTATTAATAAGTTTGGTTCTGCAAAAGAAAACATCTTATCCAAACTTTGAAGAAGCTTTCTTTCCTGTTTCGGACTCTCTTCATTGTTTAGAATACTTGAGTTGAAATAGTGCTTGTGAAACTAGAGTCTTCCATGTTTATGCATGTTCATAGACTTAGTTGAGTTTTAAAGGTCATTGACCTTAGTTAGTTTGCTGTCCAGTTCGTAACTGTAGCAGTAAACATAGTTACTGTTCATTTCCTGAAGCTTTGTAGCTTTCTGGAAATGCAACTGTGACTGGTCATAAATCACCATTGCATTCATATTAAGGTGCCACGTATAGGAATACTTGTGTATGTCCGTATATCGTGTTGACCAAGCAAGCATCCATTGGAAGTGAAGTGATTGAGAAGAAGCCGCACAAGAGACCGCTGCATTTAAGATAGGTACATTAGATATTGAGCTTGGTTGAAATCTTGTATTGGGCATCTTTTGCCATTTCATAGTGGAAGGCCGGTCTTCTGATAGACCCCCGGTTTTTTATCCCTTTCTGGATTTTTCCGGGTACCAAAATCGTGTGTCCATCTCTGTGTATTGTTAAATACTTGACTTAATTAAAATTGGACTTAATTCAGCACCAACTATTTTAACATGCAATCTGGACAAATCTGCCTGACTGGTCATCTTAACTGTTGCATTAGAAACGCTGGATTTAATAAGCTGTAGTTGTGGATAGCTCACGAATATCTAACTCACTGATTTCGTTGAGAGACCTAAGTTGGCATAGCATCTGAGTGTTGTTGAACAAATCACAAGCATCCACAAGTTATATTTGTTGAGTGATTGTTATCTTAAAACATCTGTCAAGTCTAATACAATCTGTAAGTTAACTGTCAAGCTTGACCAGAACGGTAGCTGGTTGTCTTTGTGTTTTTGTTTGTGCTGTTTGTTAATTAAGAGGGAATTATTTAAAAGGCCCCCCTCATTGCCAACCTCCAGGAGCAGATTCAGACCTCCCCCTACCACGGCAACGTCACCCCTCTTCCCCCACTTCAAGTTTAAAGAGGGGCGGGGACGGGCGGGGTTTTGGTGGGTCCGGAAAAAAGCCAGAAAAGAAACCGGGCCTTGGTTTTAAGACCCTGGAGAAGCCCAAATACTTCGGGTTGGGTTGGGGTTTAGGTGCGTCGGGTTCGGGCCGAGCCGGTTAAAACTCGTCCGATTTCAACGGAAATCGAGGAGCTCGTCTTGTCCGACGGCTACGACTAGGATCGACGGAAGCGGTGGCTGGGCTGGTCATCGGAATCAGTGGGCCGAGCTATCCTAGGCGCTGCCGACAGCGGAGACGAAGGGAGAAGAGCTATTTGGAGAAAAGCTGATTTATGCATATGAAAAGCATAATCAAGGATTAATCAGATTACATCTGTTTTTACCAAAAAGCAATGACAATAGTGAGATTGGATTGCTATTGAACGATGGTATCAAAGTAATACTAATCAACACATATATTTCATTATTTGCCGAAAATTCAATTTCATAGCATTTTCTCAATACCCAAACAAACAATTATCAATCAGAAAAACCTGAAACCAATTACAAATAGAAAGAGAGAGAAAGGACCTTTAATCGCTTGTGGAGGCGACAAATTGAGGATCTCAGAGTGCGATCGATCGACATGAAGCTTCAGATCGCGGAGACGAAAGAAGGCCAGGTTCTTGAGATCCGGAATCGAACCCAAGCTTTTCGCATTGGGCGATTCCATCAACGCCGCCATGGATGCAGAAGCTCCAAAAGCTCGTCTCTGGAAACCCCTAAAAAAAAACCCCCAAATCTCATCTCTCTCTCTATGTGCCACAGAAGGCGGTTTCAGGAAAAGGAAACATCGTTCGTTGGCGCTGCTATACAAAAATATATATATTTACTAACCTCACCGCACACGGATTGCATCACGGGCACTGCGCACCACATTTCAACGCACTTGGTATTCGCCTCGCATTTGCCTTTGGGAAGGTGGGCACAGCAAACCATTGCCACGTTAGCTACTTTTAAGATTTCTCTGGACACCCAATATACTTTCAAATTTGCTTAAACTTAAAACAGACCTAGCCTCTATGCCCACAATATTTGTGTGCCAACTATTGTGAATTTAAGGTCATTAAAAGTTTTTAATTACTTGGCCACGACACACTAACTTTTAATAAAAGTTTACGGTTCTATAGAAGTGCTTTGAGCAAAAGATGCTTATGTACAGATGTGAGAAAGCACTCTCAACCAGGCCTATTTGGAGTCGTTGGATTCCATTTTATTGTGTCATGCAAAATTTTCTCGCTTTGTGATACGACCCGTTCCGAAATTTTCCTGAAATTTTGTGAATTGACCAAAGTATCCCTACTTGGTCAACTGTTGACTTTTGAACACTAAATTTTTTTCCTCATCAATGTTGTACTCTATGCCCAGAGTTTGTCAATACGAATGCGTCTGTGGAGACGGAAACAGGATTCCGAGTTGTATCGAAGGCTTTACGGACCAAAAATGGGAATTTTGTGTGACGACAAACTGCCACGTGGCAACACCAGATTGGCCCAAGGTATAGTGCTGACCAATTATTGAGGGCTACTATTTTGGGTATTTTTAAACCCATTTTCCCAAAACAGGAAACCAAACCCGCCCAAAACCGCCGAACGTCTCTCCACTGGTTCTACATTTTTTGGCCACAGATGGGCAACGATATCAACGGGAAGAAGTTTCCTCTCGAACTCAAGAGTTTGTCCACAAAGTTTCGGCGTCGGAAACGGAGTAGATCGCCACTGGTGAAGTCAAACGTGAAACTTGGACAAACGAGCTTCTCGCCCCAGTCGCTCTTTCTCCGAACACCACTGCCTGCACCAGCTTCCCAATGTCCCAGAGAACATCCCCAAAAAGTTTCAGCCCGAGATACGCGCCGGAGAGCCGCCGAAGAAGCCAAACAGAAGCCGCAAGCTTCCGCTAGAAATTCCAGCCAGCACAGGCCGGGGTAAGCTTCAAGACCTTGATTTTTGGATTCCTTGGTTTCCGTAGATGCATTTCGACATAAAATTCGTCGAATTTGGTTGAGAAATGAAGAAGTTATGGATTTTGGATCTCATCGGAATAGTGCCGCCGGAATCTGAAAAATTCCATTGATTGTAGCACGGTGGTGACATCATCACCGAGTTCCTGTGCACATACGGTGAGTTACTGTTCAGTTTCATTAAAGTTAATGGTGCTACTCTTCACTGCCGTTAAGTAACTGTTTATAAGAGTTGACTAAGTTTGATCGACACTTTTCCAAGTGAAAACGATGTTCCGGATTGGATGGAAAAGTCTGTTTCGCCATTTGAGTTACGGTTAAACCGCTATCGAGCAAAACAAGGAGGATTAGGGTTTTGCGTTTTTCTTCGTTAAGTTTCGATTGTTGATCTTTTGTTTTGGGACTTTTAGGTAGACAGTTGCAGCAGAACCAACATAACCATCCTAATCATACAAGGGAGGACGACGACGATCGCTCGGCCTTGTTTGAGTGGACGGGTTTTGATTTGAACTATCGTTTGAGCATGATTATATATATATATATATATATATATATATATATATATATATATATATATATATATACATAAGGGCACAGAGGTATGCATGCGGAAGGTAGATAACTTGGATGTGATGAAGTTAATCAGATTAATGATCAATAACGAAAATAGTGTAATGAAAATAATGTAATGCAGTTGATAAAATAGATTGCTTGTAATTAACAATTCTGAAAATTGAAAATTTGTTTGATAACTGGTAATCTGTTCTTACTTTGGGTACAAAGAGTTCCTGGGGATAGAGAGATATGTTGAAAGAGATAGGATACATGAACATCACAATAATTTTTGATGTCTCAAGTATGCTAAAACTATCTTTTAATCTCGGACTGTTGAGGCAAATTGGGGCTGAAGGTGTCAGAGCTTCAGTTGTGACTATAAAATTTAGCCTATCTTACTGAATGACTGAGGGTCTTCTTATATAGAAGCCTGAAAGGGGTGACTGCATTATTGTTCGCCGAAAGAGAGTGCGATAATTGCGGAGATGACTGTTCATGAATAGTGTCTTGTCTTGATCTTTTACTATTGGTGAATAGTAACTTGTCTGGATCTTTTTACTGTTTAGCCGGCCATGTCGTATGGATCAATGTCGGCATATGGATCTTGAGCATCTTTGAAGTTCTGGTAATTTTGGCGATCACTTTGGCGGTCTTCATCTTCTTCTGAGTAATCTGCCCATCGAAGAGGTTTTCCTGGACTGGGAGCTGGCGTTACTGCCGCTGAGGAAGAGGCTGAGTCTTCTTCCTTGTTGACTTTGTTTTCTTCATTACCATCCTTCTGGTTGGCTAGGAGAAGTAATTGACTTGCCATTTCTTTTAATTCTGCTTTTGACTTTCCTTCAATGCTGAGAGAGGAAGGAGGATGACTGTGGAGTAGCTGGCTTGACTTTGTCTTGCTGAATAGCTGGGAATTCATCATTGACTTGGGAGATAATTCGTTGGTGATTGAATTTATCCCACCACTTGACTGAAATGAGTCTCCTGAGGACTCCTGAGTTGACTGTAAACTGCCATTTCATAATCCATGGCGTTTTGTATTTTGAAACAAATAACAATCACTGTGGAAATTTGGCATTCTGTTGACTGGGCCTGTCTGGGAGTGGAGAAGTACTTGACTGAATTCTGAAGCTCAACCGGGAGGAGTTCCCATGTTAGGCCAAACATTGCCCACCATTTCTGGAACCATAGTGGGAGCTGACTTTTGAATTTACTGTCGAAGCATATGAACCACGAGTGGCTGAATTCTTCATTCTGGTGAAGGAAGATTTTGAACCACGCTTCCATGTAGTCGTAGTAATTGTATACTACTCCTTCTGAAAGGGTCTTGGGCTTCCATGGCTAACTGTCCCATTGTTCCTGGGTAATTACTCTGAGAATGTAGATGGAATGATAAAGGAGCTTTGGCTGATTACTTTTATCATAAATAGGCTTGATAGCAATTGACTGTGTAGAGAATAAGATATCTCTGAAATATGTAAGTGTTTTATTAGGGTGTATTGGGGCATAGTGAAATCCTAGGGGAAAGTAAGCTTTGGCTAACTGACCAGGATTCTTAATATGACTAAGACAATCTTCAATGTAAAATAATGGGTGGATGGGAGTTTTCGGGAAGTATGGTGATGACTTTGGGAAAGTGACTGATGGTTGGCCAGAGGGCTGCATCTGGGTATTTGGCTGTAAAGGATCATACTGGGTGACTAATGCTGACTGGTAATTGGGTCGGGTTTGCCCAATAGTTGTGAATCTGTTCGAGATGGAAACTGGTGAATGATTGTAAGGTACTAGACCTTGTGAAGGTGACTCTGGTTTGACTGGTTTTTGGGAGGATGACTCCTGTTTGGAGGATCTCAGGGGATACCTAGATCCCATCTTGCTTTCCCTGTAAAAACTCTCGGGTTAGGAAATCAGGGATTGAATTTTGACTGCCTTTGATGTATTCAATTTCAAAATCAAAAATACTAAGTATAGCTTGCCATCGTGCAAAAATCTGTTTTGATGCAATGTTTGGAACATCTTTTTCTAAAACATGTTTTGCAGATTTGCAATCTACTCTGACTAAAAACTTTTGATTATGCAAATCATCTTGAAATTTTGATATGCATAATACAATAGATAATATTTCTTTCTTCATAGTACTATAGTTACTTTGTGCATGATTCCATGTTCCTGAATGAAAACGAACAATCTGTTCAGGATCAGATTTGTTGACTCTTTGTTTGAGGATGCCACCATAACCAAGTTCGGAGGCGTCTGTTTCAGCTATTTTGAAGGAATTGACTCTAGGAATACCAAGACATGGGAGAGATTTGACAAATGTCTTGATTTCTTGACTATGAAAGTATGATTATCAGTCAGGGAGGAGGATTGTTCTGGAGCCGATCAAATAGAGGTTTACATTTGACTCGAAGACTTTGATAGAATTCTGCAACATAGTTGAGGGATCCTAGGAACCTCTGTAACTGGGTTTTATCTAAAATTTTGTCTGGGAATTTATCAGCAACCTGGATGACTCTCTCTATGGGGACAACTGTTGCCTCGTCGATATGGTATCCAAGAAATCTGACTTTGGTTTGAAACATCTTGATCTTAGGAGCTGAAACAACTAATCCGTTAGTTTTGACTGCATGAAAGAATGACTTAAGATGCTTCCAATGTTCTTCGATGGAGTTAGAGAATATTAGAACATCATCAATATAAACAATCGAAAAATGACTGAAGGGATTAAATATTTCATTCATAATATTCTGGAATTCACTGGGTGCATTCTTTAGACCGAATGGCATAACATTCCATTCATAGTGACCAAAGGGTGTGACGAATGCTGTCTTGTACTTGTCTTGTTCATGAAGATGAATTTGCCAAAATCCACTCTTCATGTCGAATTTGGAAAAGATGACTGCTTGACCAAGTCTGCTAATGAGATCTTTTTTATTGGGAATGGGGTATCTAATCCATTCTAAGACATTGTTGAGGGGCTTGTAGTTGATGACTAATCTGGGGGCACCTCTTTCTATCTCGGCGTTTTTCTGGACGTAAAAGGCTGCGCAAGACCAAGGAGATTTACTCTTCCTAATAATACCTTTGTTGACTAAATCTGTGATTTCTTGTTTACAGAATTCCATAAGTTCATGGTTCGTCTGTATTGGGCGAGCTTTGGTAGGAATGTTCCTTTCATCAAATTCTTTGATGTAAGGAAGCTTGACTGTGTGTTTCTTTCTGTTCCATAAAGCGTTGGGAAGATCAGAACATACTTCAGTTCTGAGTTGTTCTTCAAATGAAAGAAGCTTTTGTTTAAAGCTACTATGAAGTATTTGTTCTTCAATTCTTCTGAACTTGATTTTCTAAAGCTGAAGATGACTAATCTGTCCTGGTTTTGCTGTCAAGAAGACTGACTGATTTGGAGATGGAATCTTCTTGCAAAGCGTGAATTTCTTTAAGCTCTCGATGACTGAGGAATTTAAATTTGACTTTTTCACCCATTGGATAGGTTGTAATTCCATCGTTTTCTGTTGTGAAAGGATACAACAGAGCAATGAAAGGAAGACCTAAGATGACTTAATCTGTAAGGTTTTTGACTAGAACGAATGAAGTTTTAAAACATACTTGACTCTGGCAGATATGAGCTTTGGAAACTTCATAATTAATTTCCATTCTACTACCATTGGCTGACTTGAGAGACTCTTTGGTTTTTGAATAGAATTGAGTAGGGATTAATCCTTCCTGGATGCAATTTGGATCTGCACCAGAATCGATTAAGGCTCGGATTTCGAGTTTGAAATCTTTGATGACTATGGTTATTCTGAAATACCATTTTCGAATCTGGACTCGTTCGAGGTAGGACAAGACTTGTTCGTAACTGTTTTTCTCTTCTACAGTTGGTGTTTTCTGAGGAAGTCTTAGTTTGAATGTTTCTAAATCTGCAATGATTAAATGTTGACCTGTTTTCAATTCTTGATTTTGTTGCTTGAGGATTCTGACTTCTGTTTTGAGGTGGTTGACTTCAGATTGGAGGTCTTGGAGTGTTGGTAACTTATCTTTTCGTTTACTGAATTTGTCTAATGTGGTGCTAAGACAGATTTTGGTTTCTGGGGTCTTAGGCTGAGTGTCTTCTAGAGTTGGAGCATGACTTTCTTTAACTTCTTTAGATACTCTGTTTTGAGTTCTGGGTTTTCTAGTTTACTGATAAGATCAATTAAAAGCTCTTCATGTTCTTCTTGTTTTGTAAGAACATTTACTGATTTACAGCAATTGTCTTTACAACCAAAATTGATGTACAGGAGAACTAGAACTTGATTTATCAGAGGCTGACTCTGTGTCTACTCAGGGTTTGACTCTAAGTTGTCGTCACTGGTTTCTCGGATCTGAAGTATTTTGAGAAGTTCTTCTTTCTCTTGATCTGAGATTTTTAATTGACTGATGGTTTTCTTGACTCTGCAATCTTTGGCATAGTGACCCTTTTTCTGACATTTGAAACAAGTAATGTTACTTTTGTCTTTTTTTTGGTATTTTTGACTTGGTTTCGTATTTTTCTTCCAATGTCGTTTTGGCCTAGGTTTGGAGTAGAAAACATCATTGGCAGGTTTGACTCTCTCATAGCTTTTGTATTTGTAGTGTCTTTTGTGACTAGGGTATTTGTTACTGGATTTGGTATTTCTGGAAGGGGCTATTGGGGGTAGACCGTATTGTTCACAGAAATTACCCATTTCGTATTTGGCTATTTTTCTGTCACTGTTGACTTGTTTACTGATTTTCATATCAATACACATCTTCAAACCTTCTTGTTGAATTGTATTGATAATGTTACCGTATGTAAGACTATCGTATGGAATGACATTGTTCTCATTACTAAGGACTTGTCGAATTTTATGAGCAAATAGGTTCGGAAGACCATTAATGAACTTTTCTTTCCAGAAAGGCTGATTACTGTCTTCACGGAGCATGACTCTGGATATAAAGACATCTTTATACCATCTGAAATCACTGAGAGTTGGACATCGAAGGTTACCTGAGTTGGTCATGGATTCTGGAAGTAATGTTCCTGGGAGTACCTATGAAATGCTCTATGATTGTGAATAGGAGTGTGTTAATGGGGTTTGGAATACCTTGACCGATGGTTTCATCGAAAATTGGTAATCCATCTTCATCTTGCTTGACTGCTTGCCGGATGGCTTGTTTGGAATCTGGAGTGAGATGTTTTTCCCACCAAGATAGAAGAATGCCGGTAAAACCGGTAACTAGAAGATCAAGGATTTGAGTTTGACTGAGATTATGAGTAGTGGAGTAGGTGTTGGCCACCATTGACATATGTTGGAGCTTGTTCAACAATTCTTGTTCTCGCAGGCCATCTATGTTCCATTCATAAAGCTTGTCTGCAGAAACTGCGAATTGGTTTTGGAACACTCTCTCTTCAAACTGCATGTCAGGAGGTGTTGGCCTTGGATACCAGTTCTTGGTAAGACTGGTAGGATTGACTCGAGTTTTATTGGTGATTCGTTTGACTTCGAGATTTTTGAAAGCGTTTTCAATTTGACTGATGTTGTCTGATTCTGGTTCTTAGGAATCGGACTGCTGACTAGTTTGGGAGACGTTTATCATGTTGACTGAAGGACTTGCTTTTGTTGGTGTTAAATCTTTTAACATTTGTTCGATTTTGACTAGTGTGGAATCCTTGGGCTTTAGACTTGGGCCTGGCTTCGATTCAAACTTGACTAGGGGAGTTTCTTTTTTGGAGGAACTGGGCTGACTGAGGAGTTGGTCAGTGTTTGTTTCTATTTTGTCTAACTGTTTTCCAATGGTGATAAGGCATTGGTTGGCATAATTATTTTGTTCAATGACTTTTCTGGTTTCGGAATCTTTGTCAGGGATTTTGAATGGGGAGGCAATAATGGATGTTTCTAAGTGTGGGATGACTATTGTTTCGGCTGGAGGATGACTGGCAGACTCATGTGACTTGTCTGGTTTGGTCCAGCTTTGTTTGGTGACTACATTGACATTACTGTGTGACTTATCAATGAAATCCAGAAAGAATATTTCTTTTTGGCTTTCAATCATTGTGTTTTTCCATTGACTAAACAGTTCCTTTTTCTCTGACTCAGAGAATTGTTGGCGAAACTGGTTTCGTCTTTGGATGTTTTGTTCGTGTGTAAAATGCTTATCAAGCATTTTCCAGTTGATTTTGAATTCTTTGGAAAGAGTGAAGAGTTGAGGGTTAATAGGAGGAATGACTTCAAAATCTGTAGCTGTGGGTGACTGTTTGTCTGACTCGGTATCTTCATTGTTTGTATAACAAGGATGGGTGACTTGAGAAGTAGTTTGAACTTCTTTTAACTTAAGTTTTTTAAATTCTTTATCGATATCTTGATCGCGTCGGAGAACTCCTTCGGTTGAGGCTGACTCGGCAAAGGAATGTCTTGGCGGTAGGATTCGATTTGTTTGACTCGGAATGGTTCGGATACTGGGTGGTCTTGGATCTGAGGAAGATGGTTGACCTCTAAAGTTTATTTTGACTGTACCATCTAGGTATTGCTGGATGTAATCAAGAGATGACTGGGTGTTTTGGATTTCTGTAGGTTGGTTTTCATTGACTAACAACCAATCGGTAGGAAGGTTAATATCTGACCATCTAGAGTGTTTGGGGAATTCGGATATTGGCATTACTTTGGTTACTCTGGATGAGAAGTGTTTGGTCTCTGGGACTTTTGTTGACTGCTTGGACGTTTAGATTGGTACCGGTGCATTTATAGTAGATTCTGAAAATGAGAGATAGGGAATGGACTCCATTGAGGACTTTGTATCCGGCTGTCTTAATGTTTAACGTTAAAGTTTTTAAGACATGAGGATCATTAATGCTTACTGTGAAATCGGGATAACAGTCGAAATGAATCGGACTGTTATACAGACTAGATTCAATAACTCCAAGGATACTATCATTGAAGTCTGTGAATCTGGCATCTCTAAGACACAAGAGGACTGAATTGTTTAGACCTCGTCTGGTTAAGGGTTTGACTGCAACTTGAACACAACCAATATGAATATAGTTGTATCCTTCTTTTTTGTGAATTTTGATTGACTCTTGGCTGAGTAACTGGCAGGTTTCGTGTTCTTTACTAATGACATAGACTTGTTCTACGATTTTGACTTGGTGTGAACTCTTGAAAGCATTGAAAGACCATTTCTTTCTGTATATGCTTTCTTTGGGAATTTTGGGTATATTCCATCCCGTAAAATCAATGTTTTCATCTGACTGGTATTCAATGTGTTCTTCATTAACTATGTCTGGGATTTGACCAAGGTTAGATCTAGAACTGACTGAAGAATTAGATCGAAATAGTCGACTCATCTTGACAACTGGAAGGAAATCTAAAGATTGAATGACTCACTATTCATCATTGTTTTTCTACCTATGTGTACCTGGTAACCTTAGAAGTCGTCTTCGCCGCTCATGCCGTCCGCTCACGCCTCTCCTGGGACTTACTGTTTGGTTCCTGGCCTTACTGTTTGGTGTGGGAAGACTTCTAATGCAGAAGATAAACAAAGATAGATAGACAGATAGATAAACAGCAATTAACTCAACAGATAGATAACCAGCCACTTAGGCGGAATAAGATGACTGAATCGAAAGAAAACTTCAGTAAGATAACTGGATCTCAACACTTATGGCTCTGATACCATAAGGGCACTTGGGCGGAATAAGATGACTGAATCGAAAGAAAACTTCAGTAAGATAACTGGATCTCAACACTTATGGCTCTGATGCCATAAGGGCACAGAGGTATGCATGCGGAAGGTAGATAACTTGGATGTGATGAAGTTAATCAGATCAATGATCAAGAGTTCACACCAACTCAAAACCGTAGAACAAGTCTATGTCATTAGTAAAGAACATGAAACCTGCCAGTTACTCAGCCAAGAGTCAATCAAAATTCACAAAAAAGGATACAACTATATTCATATTGGTTGTGTTCAAGTTGCAGTCAAACCCTTAACCAGACGAGGTCTAAACAATTCAGTCCTCTTGTGTCTTAGAGATGCCAGATTCACAGACTTCAATGATAGTATCCTTGGAGTTATTGAATCTAGTCTGTATAACAGTCCGATTCATTTCGACTGTTGTCCCGATTTCACAGTAAGCATTAATGATCCTCATGTCTTAAAAACTTTAACGTTAAACATTAAGACAGCCGGATACAAAGTCCTCAATGGAGTCCATTCCCTATCTCTCATTTTCAGAATCTACTATAAATGCACCGGTACCAATCTAAACGTCCAAGCAGTCAACAAAAGTCCCAGAGACCAAACACTTCTCATCCAGAGTAACCAAAGTAATGCCAATATCCGAATTCCCCAAACACTCAGATGGTCAGATATTAACCTTCCTACCGATTGGTTGTTAGTCAATGAAAACCAACCTACAGAAATCCAAAACACCCAGTCATCTCTTGATTACATCCAGCAATACCTAGATGGTACAGTCAAAATAAACTTTAGAGGTCAACCATCTTCCTCAGATCCAAGACCACCCAGTATCCGAACCATTCCGAGTCAAACAAATCGAATCCTACCGCCAAGACATTCCTTTGCCGAGTCAGCCTCAACCGAAGGAGTTCTCCGACGCGATCAAGATATCGATAAAGAATTTAAAAAACTTAAGTTAAAAGAAGTTCAAACTACTTCTCAAGTCACCCATCCTTGTTATACAAACAATGAAGATACCGAGTCAGACAAACAGTCACCCACAGCTACAGATTTTGAAGTCATTCCTCCTATTAACCCTCAACTCTTCACTCTTTCCAAAGAATTCAAAATCAACTGGAAAATGCTTGATAAGCATTTTACACACGAACAAAACATCCAAAGACGAAACCAGTTTCGCCAACAATTCTCTGAGTCAGAGAAAAAGGAACTGTTTAGTCAATGGAAAAACACAATGATTGAAAGCCAAAAAGAAATATTCTTTCTGGATTTCATTGATAAGTCACACAGTAATGTCAATGTAGTCACCAAACAAAGCTGGACCAAACCAGACAAGTCACATGAGTCTGCCAAGTCATCCTCCAGCCGAAACAATAGTCATCCCACACTTAGAAACATCCATTATTGCCTCCCCATTCAAAATCCCTGACAAAGATTCCGAAACCAGAAAAGTCATTGAACAAAATAATTATGCCAACCAATGCCTTATCACCATTGGAAAACAGTTAGACAAAATAGAAACAAACACTGACCAACTCCTCAGTCAGCCCAGTTCCTCCAAAAAAGAAACTCCCCTAGTCAAGTTTGAATCGAAGCCAGGCCCAAGTCTAAAGCCCAAGGATTCCACACTAGTCAAAATCGAACAAATGTTAAAAGATTTAACACCAACAAAAGCAAGTCCTTCAGTCAACATGATAAACGTCTCCCAAACTAGTCAGCAGTCCGATTCCTAAGAACCAGAATCAGACAACATCAGTCAAATTGAAAACGCTTTCAAAAATCTCGAAGTCAAACGAATCACCAATAAAACTCGAGTCAATCCTACCAGTCTTACCAAGAACTGGTATCCAAGGCCAACACCTCCTGACATGCAGTTTGAAGAGAGAGTGTTCCAAAACCAATTCGCAGTTTCTGCAGACAAGCTTTATGAATGGAACATAGATGGTCTGTCAGAACAAGAATTGTTGAACAAGCTCCAACATATGTCAATGGTGGCCAACACCTACTCCACTACTCATAATCTCAGTCAAACTCAAATCCTTGATCTTCTAGTTACCGGTTTTACCGGCATTCTTCTATCTTGGTGGGAAAAACATCTCACTCCAGATTCCAAACAAGCCATCCGGCAAGCAGTCAAGCAAGATGAAGATGGATTACCAATTTTCGATGAAACCATCGGTCAAGGTATTCCAGACCCCATTAACACACTCCTATTCACAATCATAGAGCATTTCATAGGTACTCCCAGTAACATTACTTCCAGAATCCATGACCAACTCAGTAACCTTCGATGTCCAACTCTCAGTGATTTCAGATGGTATAAAGATGTCTTTATATCCAGAGTCATGCTCCGTGAAGACAGTAATCAGCCTTTCTGGAAAGAAAAGTTCATTAATGGTCTTCCGAACCTATTTGCTCATAAAATTCGACAAGTCCTTAGTAATGAGAACAATGTCATTCCATACGATAGTCTTACATACGGTAACATTATCAATACAATTCAACAAGAAGGTTTGAAGATGTGTATTGATATGAAAATCAGTAAACAAGTCAACAGTGACAGAAAAATAGCCAAATACGAAATGGGTAATTTCTGTGAACAATACGGTCTACCCCCAATAGCCCCTTCAGAAATACCAAATCCAGTAACAAATACCCTAGTCACAAAAGACACTACAAATACAAAAGCTATGAGAGAGTCAAACCTGCCAATGATGTTTTCTACTCCAAACCTAGGCCAAAACGACATTGGAAGAAAAATACGAAACCAAGTCAAAAATACCAAAAAAAAGACAAAAGTAACATTACTTGTTTCAAATGTCAGAAAAAGGGTCACTATGCCAAAGATTGCAGAGTCAAGAAAACCATCAGTCAATTAAAAATCTCAGATCAAGAGAAAGAAGAACTTCTCAAAATACTTCAGATCCGAGAAACCAGTGACGACAACTTAGAGTCAAACCCTGAGTCAGACACAGAGTCAGCCTCTGATAAATCAAGTTCTAGTTCTCCTGACATCAATTTTGGTTGTAAAGACAATTGCTGTAAATCAGTAAATGTTCTTACAAAACAAGAAGAACATGAAGAGCTTTTAATTGATCTTATCAGTAAACTAGAAAACCCAGAACTCAAAACAGAGTATCTAAAGAAGTTAAAGAAAGTCATGCTCCAGTCAGAAGACACTCAGCCTAAGACCCCAGAAACCAAAATCTGTCTTAGCACCACATTAGACAAATTCAGTAAACGAAAAGATAAGTTACCAACACTCCAAGACCTCCAATCTGAAGTCAACCACCTCAAAACAGAAGTCAGAATCCTCAAGCAACAAAATCAAGAATTGAAAACAGGTCAACATTTAATCATTGCAGATTTAGAAACATTCAAACTAAGACTTCCTCAGAAAACACCAACTGTAGAAGAGAAAAACAGTTACGAACAAGTCTTGTCCTACCTCGAACGAGTCCAGATTCGAAAATGGTATTTCAGAATAACCATAGTCATCAAAGATTTCAAACTCGAAATCCGAGCCTTAATCGATTCTGGTGCAGATCTAAATTGCATCCAGGAAGGATTAATCCCTACTCAATTCTATTCAAAAACCAAAGAGTCTCTCAAGTCAGCCAATGGTAGTAGAATGGAAATTAATTATGAAGTTTCCAAAGCTCATATCTGCCAGAGTCAAGTATGTTTTAAAACTTCATTCGTTCTAGTCAAAAACCTGACAGATCAAGTCATCTTAGGTCTTCCTTTCATTGCTCTGTTGTATCCTTTCACAACAGAAAACGATGGAATTACAACCTATCCAATGGGTGAAAAAGTCAAATTTAAATTCCTCAGTCATCCAGAGCTTAAAGAAATTCACGCTTTGCAAGAAGATTCCATCTCCAAATCAGTCAGTCTTCTTGACAGCAAAACCAGACAGATTAGTCATCTTCAGTCAGAAATCAAGTTCAGAAGAATTGAAGAACAAATACTTCATAGTAGCTTTAAACAAAAGCTTCTTTCATTTGAAGAACAACTCAGAACTGAAGTATGTTCTGATCTTCCCAACGCTTTATGGAACAGAAAGAAACACACAGTCAAGCTTCCTTACATCAAAGAATTTGATGAAAGGAACATTCCTACCAAAGCTCGCCCAATACAGATGAACCATGAACTTATGGAATTCTGTAAACAAGAAATCACAGATTTAGTCAACAAAGGTATTATTAGGAAGAGTAAATCTCCTTGGTCTTGCGCAGCCTTTTACGTCCAGAAAAACGCCGAGATAGAAAGAGGTGCCCCCAGATTAGTCATCAACTACAAGCCCCTCAACAATGTCTTAGAATGGATTAGATACCCCATTCCCAATAAAAAAGATCTCATTAGCAGACTTGGTCAAGCAGTCATCTTTTCCAAATTCGACATGAAGAGTGGATTTTGGCAAATTCATCTTCATGAACAAGACAAGTACAAGACAGCATTCGTCACACCCTTTGGTCACTATGAATGGAATGTTATGCCATTCGGTCTAAAGAATGCACCCAGTGAATTCCAGAATATTATGAATGAAATATTTAATCCCTTCAGTCATTTTTCGATTGTTTATATTGATGATGTTCTAATATTCTCTAACTCCATCGAAGAACATTGGAAGCATCTTAAGTCATTCTTTCATGCAGTCAAAACTAACGGATTAGTTGTTTCAGCTCCTAAGATCAAGATGTTTCAAACCAAAGTCAGATTTCTTGGATACCATATCCACCAGGCAACAGTTGTCCCCATAGACAGAGTCATCCAGTTTGCTGATAAATTCCCAGACAAAATTTTAGATAAAACCCAGTTACAGAGGTTCCTAGGATCCCTCAACTATGTTGCAGAATTCTATCAAAGTCTTCGAGTCAAATGTAAACCTCTATTTGATCGGCTCCAGAACAATCCTCCTCCCTGGACTGATAATCATACTTTCATAGTCAGAGAAATCAAGACATTTGTCAAATCTCTCCCATGTCTTGGTATTCCTACAGTCAATTCCTTCAAAATAGTTGAAACAGACGCCTCCGAACTTGGTTATGGTGGCATCCTCAAACAAAGAGTCAACAAATCTGATCCTGAACAGATTGTTCGTTTTCATTCAGGAACATGGAATCATGCACAAAGTAACTATAGTACTATGAAGAAAGAAATATTATCTATTGTATTATGCATATCAAAATTTCAAGATGATTTGCATAATCAAAAGTTTTTAGTCAGAGTAGATTGCAAATCTGCAAAACATGTTTTAGAAAAAGATGTTCCAAACATTGCATCAAAACAGATTTTTGCACGATGGCAAGCTATACTTAGTATTTTTGATTTTGAAATTGAATACATCAAAGGCAGTCAAAATTCAATCCCTGATTTCCTAACCCGAGAGTTTTTACAGGGAAAGCAAGATGGGATCTAGGTATCCCCTAGATCCTCCAAACAGGAGTCATCCTCCCAAAAACCAGTCAAACCAGAGTCACCTTCACAAGGTCTAGTACCTTACAATCATTCACCAGTTTCCATCTCGAACAGATTCACAACTATTGGGCAAACCCGACCCAATTACCAGTCAGCATTAGTCACCCAGGTATGATCCTTTACAGTCAAATACCCAGATGCAGCCCTCTGGCCAACCATCAGTCACTTTCCCAAAGTCATCACCATACTTCCCGAAAACTCCCAGTCACCCATTATTTTACATTGAAGATTGTCTTAGTCATATTAAGAATCCTGGTCAGTTAGCCAAAGCTTACTTTCCCCTAGGATTTCACTATGCCCCAATACACCCTAATAAAACACTTACATATTTCAGAGATATCTTATTCTCTACACAGTCAATTGCTATCAAGCCTATTTATGATAAAAGTAATCAGCCAAAGCTCCTTTATCATTCCATCTACATTCTCAGAGTAATTACCCAGGAACAATGGGACAGTTAGCCATGGAAGCCCAAGACCCTTTCAGAAGGAGTAGTATACAATTACTACGACTACATGGAAGCGTGGTTCAAAATCTTCCTTCACCAGAATGAAGAATTCAGCCACTCGTGGTTCATATGCTTCGACAGTAAATTCAAAAGTCAGCTCCCACTATGGTTCCAGAAATGGTGGGCAATGTTTGGCCTAACATGGGAACTCCTCCCTGTTGAGCTTCAGAATTCAGTCAAGTACTTCTCCACTCGATACAGGCCCAGTCAACAGAATGCCAAATTTCCACAGTTATTGTTATTTGTTTCAAAATACAAAACGCCATGGATTATGAAATGGCAGTTTACAGTCAACTCAGGAGTCCTCAGTAGACTCATTTCAGTCAAGTGGTGGGATAAATTCAATCACCAACGAATTATCTCCCAAGTCAATGATGAATTCCCAGCTATTCAGCAAGACAAAGTCAAGCCAGCTACTCCACAGTCATCCTCTTCCTCTCTCAGCATTGAAGGAAAGTCAAAAGCAGAATTAAAAGAAATGGCAAGTCAATTACTTCTCCTAGCCAACCAGAAGGATGGTAATGAAGAAAACAAAGTCAACAAGGAAGAAGACTCAGCCTCTTCCTCAGCGGCAGTAACGCCAGCTCCCAGTCCAGTAAAACCTCTTCGATGGGCAGATTACCCAGAAGAAGATGAAGACCGCCAAAGTGATCGCCAAGATTACCAGAACTTCCAAGATGCTCAAGATCCATATGCCGACATTGATCCATACGACATGGCCGGCTAAACAGTAAAAAGATCCAGACAAGTTACTATTCACCAATAGTAAAAGATCAAGACAAGACACTATTCATGAACAGTCATCTCCGCAATTATCGCACTCTCTTTCGGCGAACAATAATGCAGTCACCCCTTTCAGGCTTCTATATAAGAAGACCCTCAGTCATTCAGTAAGACAGGCTAAATTTTATAGTCACAACTGAAGCTCTGAAACCTTCAGCCCCAATTTGCTTCAACAGTCCGAGATTAAAAGATAGTTTTAGCATACTTGAGACATCAAAAATTATTGTGATGTTCATGTATCCTATCTCTTTCAACATATCTCTCTATCCCCAGTAACCCTTTGTACCCAAAGTAAGAACAGATTACCAGTTATCAAACAAATTTTCAATTTTCAGAATTGTTAATTACAAGCTATCTATTTTATCAACTGCATTACATTATTTTCATTACACTATTTTCATTATTGATCATTAATCTGATTAACTTCATCACATCCAAGTTATCTACCTTCCGCATGCATACCTCTGTGCCCTTATGGTATATATATATATATATATATATATATATATATATACGTTTACGCATAAAAGGGTTGTGTTGGATATATGTTTGATATTAGTACTATTAGTGGCACACTATTTGGATCGGGAGGTATGGCCCTCATCCAATAGATCACAATCAGGTGGTATGGCCCTCGACCATGCACAATATCACGAGCGGGTGATATGGCCTTCGTCCTATAGATCACGGCCGTAGATTTATGACATATATATTGTGCACTTATCTCTAGTGGTCTATATATGTGACCGACTAGCTGGTTTACTATGATTGCTATGTTCATTGTAGTATAGTCGTATACTACCACTAGTTTTAACTGTGGGGGTTATTATGATTATTTGTAAATGAATAATGTTTTACACTGATATTTATTTTCCCTGTCCACTCACAGGACTTGATACTGTTGAGCATTACCGAGACGAGCGGCAGGAGTCAGAGTAGCCCTTTTCCATGTCACAGAGAGTGAGAGACTCTTTGCCATCCGTCAATTGTTAGAAAGACTCGTGTACGTAGTTGTATTTGTATTTTATTCTGCCTTCGGGCAGTACTGTCGGTTAAGTTTATTTCCGCTGTAGAGGCTCTGATACATTGTTGTTATTTGTATTATTGGGCTTCGACCCAACTTGCCTTTTGTACTTCTTTTCTTCCGTTTTTATTTTTGTTAGTTGGTTAAGGCTTCGTCACTCTTTGGGGGTGATGGCTGCACCTCTGGCCCCCACCTTTTGGAGCGGAGTGTGTCACTTTGTACAATGGCAGTTGGCTTAGGCCATCTCCAGCCGTGGGTTGAAAAGCTTGCCACCTAGGTACAACCCTTTTTCATCAAATGACCATCCATAGCCATCTGGGCTAGATTGGGGCTACAAAAAAGGGAGGGGCTAAGGGGCTCACTTGGGGGCTGCATTGAACCCTTTGGCCAGCTTGGGCTCTATCCACTTATTTTGAAAAAAAAAAAAAAACAAAATACAATATTCAGGTGGAAGTCCAATTAGCATATATAATCAAACTTGCCATGTGGGTCTTCATCATCAATTCAAATTTGAGCCGTTTGAAGAGATACGACCAGTCCCAAAAATTTTCCCAAAATATGGTGAAATGACCAAAATGCCCTTGGATGGTCAAACATTGACTTTGGCAACAGCAGGAACTTACATATTCGATATTGGACTAGATGCGAAGAGCTCAACGATACGAGCGCATTCGCGAATATGGAATTGAATTCCGAGCTGTATCGGACCCGTAACAGGTGAAGAATGGTTATGGGTTGTGAGTGGGCTGCCACGTGGCCGAGTTTGTGTGGTTGTTGGGCTGATATTTTGGGAAGTCGGTGGAACTGGGTTTTAAAACCCGAACCAGCCCAAGTTTCCCAAAAGGGAAACCCGCACTCGCCCCAAAACCGCCGAAACTTCCCACCGCCGTCGACCCTTCGCCGGCGACGGATCGGGCCGGCGACCGCCTGCATCTCCTTCCCCTCGTCGAGACGAAGCCGGAGCACCAAGGATCAGACTCAGAAGCCACCGAGAACACCGGCAACGAGCCCAATGGAATCAGCGACTTTCCGGCGTCTTTTCCGGCTGATTCCGGCGACGGTGAGTTCCTAAAACCCCATTTTTGAGTTCCTCTCATTCCGTAGATGCGTTTAGACATAAAAATCGCTTGATTTGGTTGAGTATTGTAGAAATTGGAGTTTTGGGAAAACTGGCCGGAAAATCCCCAAATTCCGGCCGGCGCGTCGTTGCTAACGTCAATGACACGTGTGGGCCAAGTGTGATGCCACGTCAGCACTGTGTCAGTGCCACGTCAACAGCTGTTGACCGACGTTGACTGGTCGTTGACCGACCACTTTTCCGAGTGGAAACGACGTTCCGGATCCAATGGCGAACTCCGTTTTGCCATCCGAGATACCGTTATACCCCGATTGAGCAAAACAAGGAAAAGTAGGGTTTCTTGGTTATTCGTTACGTTTCATTTATTAACTTTGGATTATTGGGATTGTTAGGTGGTCAGATCCCGAGGAACCAGCATAACCAAATCGTGCCTGTAGAGGAGGACGACGACGAAATCCCAGTGTCACTGTGAGTGGACGGGTTTTGGTTTTTGCAGGTTGGCAATGAGGGGGGTAATTTTCAATTAAGTCACGGCAAGTACAAACAATTCACACAACAGATCACTTAGGTGACCAGTCACCTAATGTGATGAACCTGATACTTTGTTTCTATACTGAACTACGTGACCAGTCAATTTATTTCCAAACTGAAATATGTGACCAGTCCTTTAATTGACAGTTTGTGTATGCTTGTGAATTTGTTCAAACACATTCGGATGCTATGCCAACTTAGGTTCCCAAAACAGATTCAGTGAAGATGAAATCTGCGGGCTATCCACAACTACCACCTATTCAAATCCAGCGGTTCTAATGCAGCAGTTATAGGATGACCAGTCACACAGTTTGTCCAGATTGTATGTCATGTCAAGTTGGTGCATTATTAAATCTGATTTTATGATTAGTCAACTTGTTAACAATTCACAGAAATGGACACAAGGTTTTGGTACCCGGAAAAACCCCAAAAGGGTAAAAAACCGGGGGTCTGTCAGAAGACCGGCCTTCCACTATGAAACGGCAAAAAGATGCCCAATACAAGGTTCAGACAATGCTCAATATCTAATGTACCTAGTCTTAGATGCAGCAGTCCCTCGTGCGGCTTCTTCTTCAATCGCTCCACCTCCAGTGGTACAGATGACTGGTCAATCACTTTCCAGAGAATACACGCGTATGTCTGGTCAGCGGCACCAAATGTGAAAGCTGTGAAACTGTATGACCAGTCACCAACAGAGTTACAGAGAGCTAGAGTCCTCCAAAGGTTTGGTTAGAATATCAGCAAGTTGTTTTTCCGAGGGCACAAATTTGAGTATTAATGTCTTTGACTCAACGAGATCTCTAATGAAGTGGTGCCTAATATCAATGTGTTTAGTCCTAGAATGCTGCACTGGGTTCTCCGAGATGCATATAACACTCGTGTTATCACAGTATATGAGGAACTGGTCCTGGACTATGCCATAGTCACTGAGCATTTGCTTCATCCAAAGCAACTGCGTGCAACAACTACCTACCGCTATGTACTCAGCCTCTGCAGTGGACAATGAGACCAAATTTTGCTTCTTACTATACCAAGAAACCATGTTGTTTCCTAGATAGAAGACACCACCGGAGGTACTTTTCCGGTCATCACTACATCCTGCCCAGTCAGCATCACTAAACCTAACAAGATTGGTATTAGTATCAAATGTATACCAAATACCATAAGACAACGTCCCACTTACGTACTTAATGACCCTTTTTACAGCATGAAGATGTGATTCTCTAGGATAACTTTGAAATCGAGCACAAACTCCAACAGAGAAGGAGATGTCTGGTCTACTTGCAGTAAGATATAGCAAGCTGCCAATCATACTTCTGTAGAGTGTCTGGTCAACACTCTTTCCTGTTTTATCACTGGACAACTTGGTGGATTTGCTCATGGGGGTTCTAGCGGGTTTGGCAGAGGAAAATCTAAATTTGCTAACAAGGTTTGCAGCATACTTGGATTCAGAAATGAAGAGACCAGTCTCTTCTTGCCTAACTTGCAAACCAAGAAAATAATTCAATTCACGAATGAGACTCATCTCAAATTCACTAGTCGTAATCTTTATGAACTATTGAACTTGAGATTCGGATGTGGAACCAACAACAATGTCATTAACATAAATCTGAGCAACCACAACATCACTTTTAGTTTGCTTAATGAACAAGGTCTTATCACCTGATCCACGTGTATAGCCATTCGATAGAAGGTGACTAGACAACCTATCATACCAAGCTCTAGGAGCTTGTTTCAAACCATACAAAGCCTTTTTCAACTTATACACACCATTGGGCATATGAGGATCCTCAAAGCCTTTTGGTTGTTCAACAAACACATCCTCATTCAAGTATCCATTGAGAAATGCCGTTTTGACATCCATTTGATACAACTTGAATTTAAGATGACAAGCAATAGCACACAACAAACGGACTGATTCAAGTCTAGCTACAGGGGCAAAAGTTTCCTCAAAATCGATGCCTTCGACTTGAGAATATCCCTGAGCAACAAGCCTAGCCTTGTTCCTCACTATGTGACTAGTCTCATCACTCTTATTCTTAAAGATCCACTTTGTGCCTATGACATTTGAGGTGACTGGTCTCTTGACCAATGTCCAGACTTGATTTCTCTCAAACTGATTCAGCTCTTCTTGCATGGCAAGCACCCATTCCTCATGGATGAGAGCCTCTTTGATGTTCTTGGGTTCTACTGTGCAGACATAACACACATGTGCTACTTCACTTTGGATCTGACTTCTAGTCCTCACACCTTCTTTTGCTGACCCAATTATGTTCTGTTCAGGGTGTCTAGACACTACCCAATTTGGCTTTTTCTTTGGTGGTTGACTAGACACATCTGATCCTTCAGAATCAGAACCGGATGACTGGTCATCTTGTTCTGTCTGAGTCTCACTAGAAGACTCAGTGACCTTTTCAGGAAACAAACCATCCTCATCTAAGGCTTGATCAACTGACGCATCAAGGTCGTCAATTGTGACATTTATGGACTCCATGATGGTATTGGTTCTAAGATTGAAAACTCTATAGGCTCGACTGGTCGTGGAGTACCCAAGAAAAATGCCTTCATCACTCTTGGGATCAAACTTGGTAAGGTGTTCCCTATCTCTCAATATGTAACAAGTACTGCCAAAGACTCTTAGGTGACTGATCATTGGTTTCTTCCCTTTCCAGATCTCATAGGGAGTCTGGTATGTGTCTGGTCTCAAGTAGACTCGATTGGAAATATAGCAAGCAGTATTAATGGCCTCGGCCCACAGATTTTTAGCCAGATTTTTGCTATTGAGCATTACTCTAGCCATTTCAATCAAGACTCTATTTTTCCTCTCAACAACTCCATTTTGTTGAGGGGTAATTGGAGCCGAAAACTCATGCTTTATGCCCATGCTGGCACAGAACTCAGCAAACAAGGAATTCTCAAACTCAGTGCCATGATCAGTCCTAATTCTGACAACAGAGGGGTGACCAGTCACAACCTCATTCTGAATTTGCTTGAATACCATCATAAAATTTTGAAAAGCATCAGACTTTTCTCTCAAGAAGGACACCCAAGAAAACCTACTGAAATCATCAACAATCACAAGAATGTATTTCTTACCACCAACAGACACGGTTTGAACTGGACCAACAAGATCCATGTGAATGAGTTCAAGGGGGTGACTAGTCCCAACATCCTTGACTCTCTTGTGTGCGACACGTGACTGTTTGCCCAACTGGCATGGTCCACAAATGTGTTTAGACGGCTTATCTAGTTCAGGAATACCTCTAACAAGCTGCTTTTTGGCCAAGGTGTACAAATCATTGAAGTTCATATGTCCTAACCGTTGATGCCATAAAGCAGTGGTCTTATCAGTCACAGAGTGACAGGTCACCTTGGTAGCCAGGGTTTGGCTATCAAGAGTATAGCAGTTGTCATTAGATCTGCCTGTCCTGAACTAGATCCCGACCCTTGCTATCAATAATCCTACAACCTTTTGTTGACATGCAGACTTCCTCAGCCCACTGATCACACAGGTGTGATACACTGATAAGGTTGGACTTAAGGCCTTCTACATACCTTACATTTTCAAGGACTGGTAGACCCGGAAGTTTAACACTACCTTGACCAGTCATCTTAGCAGTTTCACCACCTCCAAATTTAACACAACCACCATCAAAATTCTTAAAATTTACAAAGACAGATTTGTCACCAGACATGTGTTTGGAACAGCCACTGTCAATGTACCAACGAGTTGGATCACGCACATTCAAAACAGACAATGCAACAAGACAGGTTTCATTTTTCTTTACCCACTTCTTTTGAGAAACACTGGGTGATGGGGAAGATGACTCAACAAGTTTTGCTATTCTGGTTACTTCAACTAGCAGTCGATTAACCTGTTCTCTGAGTGAATTATTGTGACCAGTCACACTCTTGTTCTTTAGCTTATTACAGTTTGGCCTAATGTGTCCAGTCATTCCACAATGATGGCATGTGGGCACAAATCTAGAATTTAACAGACCAGTGGAACTTGAAGACACTTGAAGACTCTTTTTGCTAGTGCTGACTCTAGATTCCGGTGCAACAGACTTGACAGGTGATTTAGATGATGTTGCTACTGTTGCTTTTACAAACCTCGTTTGTGAAGTTGAGGGACCAGACCCAGCAGCAACAAAACCTAGACCAGTCCTATCATTGTGACTTTTCCCAACATTAAGCATCTTATCTAACTTAGCCGAACCAATTGACAGATCATTGACCTTTACTTGCAGTGATTTATTGTATTCAACCAAGTAGACATTAGATTGCTTGAGTGACTCAACTTCTTCCTTCAACTTAAGACTTTTACTATGCATGAGATTGATGTCATTTTCCGAAATGCACAGTTGATGTCTAAGATCTTTGTTTTCCTTTTTAACCTTTTCATTTTCAACACACATCTGTGCATACAAGACTTCAAATCTAGACTTAGATGACTGGTCATCTGCACTCTCCCTTTCTCTATGTGAATGACCGGTCTCGTAATCCTCTAAAGCGAGACAGAGTGCAGCCTTTTCCAGTTCCAACTCATTACAGCGCTTTTTCAGCTCAATGCTATCAGCCTTGATCACACAAGTTTCATCAAATAAGGCATCATACCTTTCACACATCTTCTCATAAGTCTGATTCTCTGGAAGAGCATCATAATCATGAAAAACAGGACAATACATCTCAGGTGACTGGTCATCATCAGTCATGTGTTGTGAACCCGACTCGGATTCCTCACCCACTGAGTTGTGATCAGAGATTCTAACAACAAAGGCAATCTCATCATCTTCATTATCAGAAGAAGAGTTAGAGTGAAGTGATTCCTCATCCTCACTATCACTCCAAGATGCTTTCAAGGCCTTATCCTTGCCTTTGTATGACTTTTTCCTATTGTTAGCACAATCAACAGAAATGTGACCAGTCCCGTCACAAGTAAAACATTTAATCGGACCCTTCTTGAACTTGTTATCTCTAGACCCTGAGTTACTTTCAAATTTCTTTTCATTAGTCATCACACCTTGAGGTTTGAACTTTGACTCTCTAGGATAACTTGTACTACCCTTGTGATCCTTTCTATCCCTTAAGATTCTTCTAAACCTTTTCACAAATAATGCCATATCATCATCCACAAAAGATGATTGGTCGGACTTGAAACTCTTGGGTTCTGGGTGATCGGTCACACTCTGCAGTGCAACACCTTTGTCCTTTTTGTGCATACTCTCTTCCAATTTTAACTCAAGCTCATAGGTTTTCAATTTTCCAACAAGTTTAGGAAGCTTTATGTCAGACATGTTTTGACATTCTTTGATCGCGGTCTTCTTCGCAGAAAACCTTCTAGGCAACACCCTTAAGATTTTTTGTATAACCGTAAGTTCTGAAATTGGTGACCCTTGACTCATTGCAGAATTAGTGACATTCTCAACTCTAAGATAAAAATCAGAGAAGCTCTCTGAATCGGTCATTCTAAGCTCCTCAAACTCGGAGAGGACCATCTCAAGTTTTAAATCCCGAACCTGGTCATCACCCTCATGAATGACACGCAATCTATCCCAAGCTTCCCTAGCTGTTGTACAGTGTTGAATATGTGAATATTGCGCACTGGATACAGCAACAGCTATAGCATTCCTAGCTTTCTTATTTGCATTAGACGCACTGACTTGGACCTGTGTCCAGTCATCTCTTGGAATGTTCTCTCTCTCACCGTCAACGATTCTAAACGGAGGACGCCATTCAATAGACAGATACTGAAATGCAAACTCATCATAAGCATCAAGAAAGATTTCAAATTTATCACGCCAAGCAGCATAGTTTGTGCCATCGAAGTAGGGAGGTGAATTCACCGAACCGGCTACTCGATCTCTTTCCATGACTAGACCCCTAACCAACCAGTCCCTAGACCGGCTTTATGTATATCTAAAGCCCTGCTCTGATGCCAATTGCAGGTTGGCAATGAGGGAGGTAATTTTCAATTAAGTCACGGCAAGTACAAACAATTCACACAACAGATCACTTAGGTGACCAGTCACCTAATGTGATGAACCTGATACTTTGTTTCTATACTGAACTACGTGACCAGTCAATTTATTTCCAAACTGAAATATGTGACCAGTCCTTTAATTGACAGTTTGTGTATGCTTGTTAATTTGTTCAAACACATTCGGATGCTATGCCAACTTAGGTTCCCAAAACAGATTCAGTGAAGATGAAATCTGCGGGCTATCCACAACTACCACCTATTCAAATCCAGCGGTTCTAATGCAGCAGTTATAGGATGACCAGTCACACAGTTTTGTCCAGATTGTATGTCATGTCAAGTTGGTGCATTATTAAATCTGATTTTATGATTAGTCAACTTGTTAACAATTCACAGAAATGGACACAAGGTTTTGGTACCCGGAAAAACCCCAAAAGGGTAAAAAACCGGGGGTCTATCGAGAAGACCGGCCTTCCACTATGAAACGGCAAAAAGATGCCCAATACAAGGTTCAGACAATGCTCAATATCTAATGTACCTAGTCTTAGATGCAGCAGTCCCTCGTGCGGCTTCTTCTTCAATCGCTCCACCTCCAGTGGTACAGATGACTGGTCAATCACTTTCCAGAGAATACACGCGTATGTCTGGTCAGCGGCACCAAATGTGAAAGCTGTGAAACTGTACGACCAGTCACCAACAGAGTTACAGAGAGCTAGAGAGCTTCAGTAAATCCGCTGGACAACTGGGTGTTCTACTGCAACAGTTATGAAACTGGGCAGAAAAACACGAAGTCAAAAAGACTCCTAAAACCAATCTTGTCTCAAATAATGCATGAACATGGGAGACAAGATTGCACACTACTATTTCGACTCAAAGATGTATGACTTTAGAGAGAGACCGAAACAGTGAAAGAAACTCTTTCAAAGTTTGGATATGATGAATTTTATGAAAAACCAAACTAAGAAAAAAAATCTTCAAATCGGTTGCAAGTCTCAAATTCTTACAAAGTCTCTATATAAGTGAACTACGCACTCAAGAGCTCTAAGAAGAAAACCGGAGAGACAAGGCAACAACCAAGGAGAGATTTTGAAAAAGATGAGTGAAATAATTTAGCTCAAAACTCTCCTTCAAAGTTTGTATATGATGAAATCTTTTGAAAAACAAACTTTGAAACAAAACGCATGCAAGCCTCAAATTCTCATGATATCTCTATGTAAGTGAGATAGATCACTCAAGAGAGAAAGTGAAAAACAAGGAGGGCTGCAGCAAAGAGAGGGTTTGAAAGATGGAGAAAATTAGTTCAAAAACCCTAAATGAAAAGAGAGGTGAGGTTTAGGTTTTATAGCCAAAGAGGATAAGAGGTGAGTGGACACAAATGACTCTAGGGTTTAGTATGACTGGACACAAATGACTCTAGGGTTTAGTATGACTGGACAATCACGTGCAACCTAGGCAGATCTGAAAGTGGGGTGCAGTTGACAACCCAGCGGATAAAAGGATGTTCAGTCAAACCCGGGTAAAAGCATGATCTGTCAAGCAACTGATCAGCAGTCGCTGTCAGGAACTGAGCTGTCATATGCAACGCTAAGGTGACCAGTCACCAAACATATGAAAACTGAGTTTTTGATGAAGAACACATTTTTCTCAATTTAAACCTAAGTTATGAAAACCTTATGCATATGCAAATGATGTGAGGTGCTGATTAAATCACAATGCATCTGAACACGTCTTCATTTCTTGATCTTCACTCCAATCACCTATCACTAAGCTTAAAGCTAAACTCTAAAACCTAAATTGAGCATGTGAATGATTTACAATGTTTTTGTTACAAGGATAGCCAATATTACAATATGTCTAAGATACAAATATCCTACAGTTTTAAATGTGGTTTGAGTGTGCTATGTTTCCGTATACTTATACTCTTAGATACGTATGCTTATTAAATGGTTTTGCTGGTTGTTATTGCTATTGTTGGTTAATTGTGTTTGCTTGTTGTTAGGTATGTTGGTTTGATACTAGTACTGTTAGTGGCACACTAGTTGGGACGGGTGATATGGCCCTCGTTCATGAGAGGTATATCTTGGACGGGTGATATGGCCCTCGTTCATGAGAAGTATATCTTGGTCGGGTGATATGGCCCTCGACTGCACATTATATCTTGGACGGGTGATATGGCCATCGTTCATGAGAGGTATATCTCGGTCGGGTGATATGGCCCTCGACCACATCACATTGTAGTTTTGGGAATAGTTTGTGTGTGTAGGTTTGCCTCGTGTGTTAGTTACTGTACGTATTGGCTGGATTGAGGTATGGTATTATTATACTATCTGTTTTGACAGAGGGGGTTATTGGCATATCTGTTAAACGTTTTTCACTGACTTCTTTTTCCGTCCACTCACCCTTGTTTTTGCTCCCCCTCAGGATTTGATTCTGAAGTGCATCATCAAGACGACTGAGATCTGCCGATAGCTCTATTTCCATCAACGAAGAGTAGGAGTCCTTCGTTGTCCTTCAGACAGGTCGCTGTTAAGCTGTACAGCTATTTGTTTCGCCCTTGAGGCTGTTGTAGTTGTGTTGTTTTCTTCCTCTGTAGATGCTCTAATATTATATTGTATTCTTTTTCTCCCATTTTTGTCGTTTTTAGTTGTTTAAGGCTTCGTCACTCTTTGGGGGTGATGGCCGCCTTGAAAAAAAATATCTTAAGATTTGTTATGAGAGGTATAATTTTCATTGTAATTTGTACTTATTTTCAATTTATAATTGTTAATATTAATTGCTGTTTTTACAAATGAGCCCAACGAGCCGAGTCAAGGGCTCGATCAAAAGCTCAGCTCATTTGAGCTCGCATCGTAAATGAGCCGAGCCGAGCTAAGCTCGAGTTCGTAATTTTTTATAGAGCCGAACTTGAACTTTCATCCATAAAGTTTATGCGAGCCGAGCTTGAGCACCTTGGTGCTCGGCTCAGCTCGGCTCATTTACACCCCTAAATGCAATTGACTCTTGCAATATTAGACATCGGCATGATCTTGGGAAATCACAGTAGACTACAATTGGCACTTGCAATATAAGGCATCAACTTGATTTTCGGCAATTACAGTAGAGACTGCAATTGGCACTTGCAATATAAGGCATCAGCGTGATTTTTGCCAATTGCACTAAACTACAATTATTGTTCAATGATTGACGGGCAATGTGAGAGCGACAACGATGGGCAACGACGATGGGTGAGCGGCGTGATGGGAGAAGGGGTAGGGCAGCGCGATGGGAGAGCGACAAAAACGATGGGCAATCGGCTAGCGGCAGCAGATGGGGCAATAGGCTAGCTCAACGATATGGGAGAGCGACGGCAGCCATGGGCAATGGCTGAGTGAACGATGGGTGATGGCCGAGCAAGAGATGGTCAACGTTCGAGAGGTGAGTGGCGTGGGGAAAGGAGTTTTGGATGGAGGCGCACGGATGAAAAGGAGATGAGTGGCGTGGGGCAAGGAATTTAGGAGGACACGGACGAAAATGGTGGAGATAAGAGATAAACCCAAAGATTAAAAAATAAAATGATATATAAAATTACAAATCTAGGGACTTAATGAAAAATGTGAAAACTAGTTAGGATTTAATATACTAGAGATTTATAGTTAAGGACATTTTATTAGTTTAAATTTTAGGTCCCTACTTACTAGTTGTTTGTTTTAAAAAATCCTAACTTAAACTTCCTATAATTTTAGGCCCCTAAACTTTTTTTTCAACCAATCAAATTATTCCACATATTTCTCCAAATTTATACTTAAAAATTTATATTCTTATCCTGTACTAGAATACCACTGCAATCAAAAGTTTGAACAACTAACAAAGCCAACAATTGCACTACCTTCCAATTATACACTTGCAAATATAAGGATCTTTGGCTAATTTATCTGATTACTAATTACGTACATCATGCTTCAACCTCAGTGAAGAGAAGTTACTATTCATTTGCTTATTTCTGCAATCTATAATTTAAGGTCACATTATTTCCCATGTGCCTATACACAATTAATTTCTGCAATCCATAACAAAAAATAAAAAAAATTAATTTATGCAACCTCAGAAAGTGGAAGAAATTAGGCCAATTATCATTGAATATCCCGTCTGGACGCCAATCAATTCCACCCCTGTGATAAAAAAAACTATCAATTGTACCCATGTGGTGGCTTTCCGTTATCAATTCACACCTCTATTAAGTTTTCCATCCAAATTCAAGGGTAAAATTGTCTTTTTCAATTTTTTTAATAATTATTTTACAAAAATTGTTGTCATTAATTTTCAATTTGGACTAACATGAAAGTGTTTATTCATAACAATGATGGTTTAATGTGTTTGGTGTTTTAAGATGAAAATAATCTTACAAATTGTATTACAAAATATAATGATATAGTGGGTGAAAAGATTTTAAAAATTATGAAATTAAAAAAAATCTGAAATTGAAAAAGACAATTTTACTCTTGAATTTGGATGGAAAACTTAACAAATATGTGAATTGATAATGGAAAGCCACCACGGGAGTAGAATTGATAATTTTTTTTACCACAGGGGTGAAATTGATAGTGAGTGCCCACCACAAGGACCTTTAGTTATAATTGGCCAAGAAATTATGTGAGTTTGCTGGTCCACTCATCACGTGAATTTCTATCGCTCTTTCAGTATCAAAACCCAATAGAGAAGACCTTTCAAAACAATTGACGTATTCTGTTTTGGCTTTTTAGCTTTTGGACCACCATCAAGTTATTATGTCAATTTTTATGCCACTTGTTGGATTGTATTTCTTTTCTTGTTTCAATGAAAGCTATGACTTGACCAAAAAATTCGTGGGGCAATAAGAACAAAAATCCCCCAAAATCCCAGTAGCGTTAGAGGAATTTTCAATTGAAGGAGCACGATATGTTTAGCTGGAATATAAGAGAAAAAACAAGTTTGCAGGAATCTCTTTGTAATCCAAGATGAGGAGAATGCAAATGAGTGAATGAGATCAAATTTGTTGAGCGATTGTATTTCTTTTGTTGTTTTAATGAAAGCTATGACTTGACCAAAAAATTTGTGGGGCAATAAGAACAAAAATCCCCCAAAATCCCACTAGCGTTAGAGGAATTTTCAATTGAAGGAGCACCATATGTTTAGCTGGAATATAAGAGAAAAAAACAAGTTTGTAGGAATCTCTTTATAATCCAAGATGAGGAGAATGCAAATGAGTGAATGAGATCAAATTTGTTGAGCGATTGTATTTCTTTTGTTGTTTTAATGAAAGCTATGACTTGACCAAAAAATTCGTGGGCCAATAAGAAAACAAAATCCCCCAAAATCCCACTAGCGTTAGAGGAATTTTCAATTGAAGGGGACCATATGTTTAGCTGGAATATAAGATAAAAAAACAAGTTCGTAGGAATCTCTTTATAATCCAAGATGAGGAGAATGCAAATGAGTGAATGAGATCAAATTCGTTGAGCAAATATTATCCTCGTGGTCTTTAAAGTCAACGTACCCACGTCTTTGATATGACGTACCCACATCTTTGATATGATCTACTCATAATTATAACATCATATTAATAAATTTAGGGAATTGTTATTCCTACTCCAATTTTTTTATCCCTATTTCACTTGCTCTTTAATTTTACATAGAAATGGAGTGGGAATAGATAAAAGTAGAGTGAACCTTTGGTAAAAAAAGAAGAAAATAAAAGTAGAGTGAGAATAACATTTCTCTAAATTTAATCGTGTATATATATATATATATATATATATATATATATATATATATATGTCTGCGTCTGAAGGAAGGAAGGAAGGAAGGAAGGAAGGTTTGCTATAAAAAACAGACATTCACAGCTTCAAATCCTCAATTGTTGTAGAATATTCGTTGGATGTCCACACATGCAACTTTGCACACTCACCTTCCATTATCAAGAGCTGCACACTCATCTTCCGTTCAAAAGCTTTGTCTATATAAAGGAGAGTTTAGCTCTCCTTTAAGCAGATTAGAAACACCATCAACCAACACCTCTGATGAACTGAGCATAGGGTTAGGGGGAGTGAATGTATATTATATAAGTTTCCAGTATTTCCATATAATGAGGCGAAAGCAGGACTACCGCCCCCGAGGACTAGGCACACTTGCCGAACCTCGTTAAATTCTGTGTCTTCTTTACTTTCCGCCACTTACATTTTCCGTCCGTTCTACAACACGTTATCAGCACGAGCTGCTCTGTCAGTGGTGGACACAGATGAAGGAATAATGCTTGGGACTTGTTTTTTTATTTTTGCTTTACACCTATCTCTCTGACCTAACTTCTCCCACTAATGTTTCCTCTCATATTTTGTCTCTCACAAGTTGTTTGCTGCTTTGTTTTTCCTTTTTCCCATTGCAAAGCAAATGGATGGTGGCGGTGGTTCAGACAAACGGGGCGGCGGAAGCTCTACTGGAATTATTGATGAAGTAGCTCTAGTAGCTCAGCCTTCGTCGACGATGACCCACGGCAAAGCGCGTCCTAGAGCCTGCAGCTCGGACGTCGACCTCACCGGGAAGCCGACGCCTGCTCGCCATGTTTTTCCCCGACGGCGAGCTCAACCCACGATCGCGCAGCCGTGAACGACGCCGGCGCCTGCTCAGTCGCGGCGTGAACGACGCCGACGTGTATGCAGGAGCGTGAACGACGCCGGCGCCTGCTCCGTCGAGCAAGTCCTTCGCCGACGCCGACGTGTTTGCAGCAGCCCTCTGCCACATGCCGTCGCCGATGATGACCTCGTCGTTGACGAGTAGAAGTCATCAGGATCCTGTTGATCCGCCACCTCGACGACGTCACATCCGCCGACTCCAACTCCGACGGCCAGGCCAGATGAACCCAGCCGCAGCACCACCGCATCGACGACGTCGTGGCCCACTGCAGCCGCCTCGCTGACGAGCCCCTGCTCGCCGACACCACCATCGCGTCGTCGCCGACAGCCCACTGCACCACCGCCGCGGCACCGTTGCTACTGCCGGTGATGACGCCACGACGGCGTTGACTCAGTTATCTGTTCGGTAGCTTCGGGGGCCCAGGCTTGTGTGGGGGGGTGGAGCGCAGGGGGCGGGGCCGCGGGCCGGGCCGCGCTTTCGGGCGTACCTTCGCGCGCGCGCGCGTGGGTGGTGCGGGGCGCGGCGCGGGCGCGCGCCGGGGGGGGCGGCCGCTGCTCCGGGGGCGCGCGCGCGCGCGCGCTTCTTTTTTTTTCTTTGGTCCGCGCCCGACCCCCCACCCGGCCCGTTATTTTGTTGGGCCGGTTTGGTTTTTTGGCTGTTTTTGGGCCGGCCAACGGGGCCTTTCCTTTTGGGCTTCCTTTGATTGGGCCTTTGGATTTTTTTGGTTGGGTTTTTGTTGGGTTTGGATTTTGGGCAAAATTGGGCTTCTGAAAATGAATAGGCTCTTCATTTTTGGGCCAAATTTTAATTCGGTCTTTAGGCTTTTAATTAGCTCCCAATTTTTATTAATTGGACCCATAGTGAACCCGAAGTTCATAATAGACCTCGAACCCGAAGTTTCGAGCATACCCAATACTTTTGTTTGGGCTGTGGGCTTTTTAGCCACAGTATTATTTCAAGTGAAATTATAATCGAACTTGAAATAACTAATATTGTACTGGCACGTACAGTGAACCCGATGTTCACAACATATCTCGAACCTGAAGTTTCGAATGAAACCTTGAGTTTCAAAACCAGAAGTTACTGCTATTAAAACTGAAATTTTTAACATTGTGGGTTAATGGTGCGGATTTCCCCCCATCCCATATTTACCTTCTGCAATTTAAATTCCGCAATTTAAATTCCGCGATTTACTTTCAGCAATTTAAATTCCTCTATTTAATTTCTGAAATTTAAATTCTGCAAATGTGGGACGTTGGACGGTTGTACCGCCTCTCCATATTTAATTTCTGCAATTTAAATTCTACAAATGTGGGACGTTGGACGGTTATACCGCCTCTCCATATTTAATTTAAGCAATTTAAATTCTGCTATTTACTTTTAGCAATTTAAATTATGCCATTTACTTTCGGCAATTTAAATTCTGTCATTTAATTTCAGTAATTTGAATTCTGGTTGTGGGATGATGGTACAGTTTTACGAATTCCCATTTTATATTATATGTCAGTGCAATATCATAAGTAACAAAGTCTTGCAAACATTTGATATTTTATATCATGCAAGAGATCGGACCTGAAGTTCCTTGATCAAATCCAGACTGAAAGTCATTGGGATTAATTGAGAGGCAGATTTTGCTCTCATCCGGATTTAAGTTTCAGTCTTATCCGGATTTTGTTCTCGAATATCAATTAATTGAATCAGTTGGAACCAGAAGTTTCCTTGATCATGTACCAATTCAATTAATCCACGTTGAGGAATGTGAAGTTAATCATTTAGATGATAGCGCGGCTGCGCATGATATTCTCCCTGAATGGAGATATATTACTTACTTCATACCTCAATGTAGACTTACAAAGGCCTTATACTCACCACATTCCGGAAGAATTTCATTGAGTTATAAGGATATTCGATTGAACAGTTACCATGTTGAAAAGAGGAAAGTTTGTGGACGATTTCCAACCAATACGCGGACCATATAAAGATTTTATGGTTTTGGTTGATGTAGTGACTCGTTGATCACATGTCTATTGTCCACATCAAAAGTTGCATTTGCTAAACTTCTGGCACATATTGAGGGCTCACCACCCTAGTTATCCGTTGTAGTCTAGAAGACTGGATAATGCCGGAAAGTTTATATCGAAGGCTTTCGATTATTATTGCACGTCCCTTAGGATTGACCGGCTGGGCAGACCCGGGTCAAACCAGTTGATAATGATCACAACGTTTCCCGTTTTTGGAATGAGACTATGCAATTCTGTATGCAACTATCTTGGTTCGCCTGAGACCCATCTCCACCCACTCATGTTGAGCGTTACAGTTGGTTACTGGGTACGGACATGATTCACCGTACTTACGCAATGTTGGGTGTGCAGTTTATGTGCCAGTTGCGCCGCCGCAACGTACCAATCTGGGTCCTCAATTTGGAAATCTTTGTCGGTTATGATTTCCCTTCCATTGATAGGCGATCTCTTTTTCGCAAATTTTGCGAATAGTCACTTTAATGAGACAGTATTCCCGTCGTTAGGGGGAGGAAAGAACGTCAACGTTCCTGAAGAACGACGTGAATTAACGTGGATGAACCCACTATGTCTCATCACAAGACATCCCGGTAGGATGTTCCGTTCATGATGAACGAGGTACATCGGCGGCTAGCTAATACTCTGTCCTCGGCTACAAGCGAGACAGACTCGGTTCAATGGATTCACTCCCCAGAAGAGGAGAACTATGGCACAATTGAATCCTATCGCTATCTCAACCGATCCAACTCATAAATTGCGCAGGATTATGGAAGTATCCTGGGAGACGTCCCAGGGTGATACCCAAATCCAAATTTCCGAGGATCAAGGAGATCTCGGTCCGGATGAGTTTATGGAATCGAGATGAGATAATCATCGATGATATCTTTGCTTATGCAGTGGCCACTGAATCACAAAGTGCGACGATATCGAACCGCGTTCCGTTGATTAAGCACAACGTTGAACTAATTGGTGAAAATGGAAAGAAACAATGCAGGTCGATTTAGATTCCTTAGCGAAAAGTGTTTGGCCCTGAAGTTCCCACACTACCCAATGTGAACCCTGTAGGTTACATGTGGGATTTCGTAAGGAAGCGTAATGGTGAGAATGAAATAGTGCGAAGGCACGCCTTATGGTAAAAGGCTTCTCTCATTAGCCCTGACATTGATTACGATGAGATGTATTCTCTCGTAATGAACGTTGTTACGTTCCACTACCTAATGAGTTTGGTAGTTTCCGAAAAACTGATATACGGCTTATGGATATGATTGCAAGATATCTCTATGGGGATTTACATACAGAGATATGATTGAAATATGCAATTCAGGCAAATTTGAATTTCTTGTAGTATATTCGGACCAGTCTGTCAAACCCCGCCCAATGTGAACCCTGAAGGTTACAAGTGGGTCTTTTACAAGAAAGTGAGAAAAACAAGATTACAAGGCATATGGCAAAGCTTGTAATATAAAGTTTTTCACAAAGTCCTGGAATTGATATTATCCCAGAATGGATGCAATCAAGAATCCTTATGCAGTAGAACAGAGGATCTGGACTCCAGCTAGTCAAGCTTGTCCTTCATCTCTGTTGAGTACTAATTGCATATGGCATGCAGACGTTGGTTCTCTTCTCTCAATGAATGGTTATCCTTCTTGAGCACTTCTAGCTCATAGTTTCGGGCCGCCAGTCGTTTGGCCAGATTTGACACTTGTGTTGCACTTTGGACACATGAAGCCATAGCATGTGTCATGGCTTCTTTGTCAGAACGCCCCGCTAACAACATCTCATCCTCCGGAGTCGAGATGTTCCAGGCCACTATTGATGCAGTATCATCATTGCGCATTACTGAGTCTTTGACAGTAAGCGGGCCTGTACTGGAATTAAAAGTGGGACGCCAAATCTTAACACTTGGCGTCAAATCTCCAGGGGGAGCAAGAGTCAAATCAGGAGAAACGTTGGAGGAGGAAGCCATTACTGGAAAGGAAGAAAGGTATGAAATGCTAGGAAAATTGGAGGGCTAAAGCTGAGATAGTTTGCAAGAGAAAGTCTTCAAAGATGTGACTTCCACAGATGAATTGCACCGAGGATATGTAGAGAAAAATGGGTCTCCTTCTTTCGAGACCTGACAGGCAAATCTACTTTATTGCAAATCAGATCCCATTAACTTCGGATCAAATTCCAGATGATTGGCCGCACGTGTTCCAAGGGTGACTAATTTCAACAGGCGTTGAATCATTCACGGGATATTTTCAAAGCGTTCTCGGATCCCAAGGAGTGCGCCTTATCTGTCTTGAGATGATTAGAAAACGCATCTCAGCCATTTATTCTCCTGCTGGTCTATGTATATATATCCTCAGCATTCTGTACTTAGTATGGTCTCTCAGCATTCCCAATTTCCTTTAGATGATCACTCATCAGCTTTTCATGTATAGTTTGCTTTTCATATGTTTTATTGGAAGCAAATGTATCTCATATCATGGAGGTTGGGAGCAATGGCATCTCATGGCATGCTCCCAATCTCAGCAGTATCTCCTGGCCTGCACTTGATCCTATTGATTCCGTCAGGCTTCTTTTGCCCTTTGAAACAGAAGGGAAAGTCAAAGATCCAGATGCGATTCAACTTCAACGTTCTTCCTGAATCACTTGCAGAGCGGTTACAACATGATCCTGCGATGTATGAGGAGGAAGATGATAAGCTACGGAATCTGAAGGAAGAGTGGTGCAATCAAGTATTTTGGGTGTCTCACTACAGCCTTGAAAGAAATCAATGAGTACAATCCAAGGCGGCGCATTCCGAAGTATTCAGAAACATTCATGTGCATTTGTGAGCATCCAAGGGGGAGTGTTGTAGAATATTCGTTGGATGCCCACACATGCAACTTTGCACACTCACCTTCCATTATCAAGAGCTGCACACTCAGCTTCCGTTCAAAAGCTTTGTCTATATAAAGGAGAGTTTAGCTCTCCTTTAAGCAGATTAGAAACACCATCAACCAACACCTCTGATGAACCGAGCATAGGGTTAGGGGGAGTGAATGTATATTATATAAGTTTCCAGTATTTCCATATAATGAGAGGAACCAGTACTACCGCCCCGAGGACTAGGCACACTTGCCGAACCTCGTTAAATTCTGTGTCTTCTTTACTTTCCGGCACTTACATTTTCCGTCCGTTCTACAACATCAATGTCCATTTCCCTTGAATTTTTCTACTCCTACTCTTTGCTCTCTCTACGCGGCTTCCATTAGGTTTCCACTATTTAATATCAAACTTTTCTACGATTACAACCAAAAAATTTATTAATTAAATTCAGATCATTATCAATCAATTGGGTGGATCAGAGCCAAACATTGCATGTGCCACCAGCCTGCTAGCCGTCTAAAATACAAATGTTAGCTTCTATTTGTCATGGAAACTCCATTTACATCTCATAATTTAATGAACTTATTTCAATTGTATTTTAAAGATGAAATATTAATGGGACTTTATGTAAAATGACTATTAAGGACAATATATTCAAGTAATGATAATTTATATTTTAAGTACACTTTATCAATTCTCATAGAAATGTTTACATCAACAACCTGGTCTAAGTGAGAACAAACTAATACGTGCTTCCATGTTGTGGCAACGGTGCGAGCCAGCTGTTTTAGTGAGCCATTGAGCTATGAGTAAAATGAGCACACCAGTAGACTTTGTCGGAGAGTGGAGGAGAAAAATGGTTAGGTGTGGGAGGCTGTATGAATCTTTTCATGAGCTCGTAGCTGTGCTCATGCCAATGCTCAAGGTCTTCTGAAATTGTTGGGATACAATTATTTCCTCTTCCTTTTTTATCAGAGTTGATTAAAAAAGGAGAGATTATATCCACACCCATCTTTTATCTCAACACACCCAATTTTCTCAAAACACCTATCATTTATTTTAGTTAGTTTAAGTTTTCTCCTTGAACCCATTTTATATTCCAAAAAAGCCCTTAATCAAATAATTAATTTTTCTCCTTGCACCCATCACTACTCTAACCTATGCAAATTAATTTAACAATGCAAATTAACATGAAAATTTATAAGAAAATGAATTTATCTTCGTTGATTCAAGAACATGACATGGAAAAACCATCAAGATCATGAAAATTCACGATATAAAGAAGCCAACAAACTTTGCAAGTTCCAGTGTGGTGGTGGGACTCAAGTATATGAAGCCAATGCATCATTTTAACCAAAAACTCAAGTATTAGATAATATAATATAATCTGCTTACAATTGACTGAAATGATAAATATAAACCAAATTTTGATACAAATCTTTAATGAGTTCTACTGAAGGGTTGTGTTTGAGATGTTGGGTGTGGTGAGAAATATTTTATTTTATTTTAATATTTTGGGTTTTAAGTGTAATTTTACATAAGGATAAAAAAGTAATTAAATAATTCATATAAATGATGGGTGTGAGCAGAGAATTATTGGGTGGGGATATAAATTCCCTTAAAAAAGTTGTCGGTCACTTTGCAAAGATGTTGTCAAATTAACAACTAGAAACTAGGGATGGGATGGGGATGAATCCCGATATCAACTACGAAATCCTAGTTCAGCTCTTGATTAGGGGCTAAAAATAATCCTGAATCCCGTTTGATAAAGTCGAGATCCCGACAATAAAATTCCGATGTTGTCGGGATCCCGATATCAACTATCATGATATCCTAATAAAAAAAATCTTAATATATAATTTGTCAAAAATAAACTAAGAAAGAAATTAAAACAAGGAAAACAAATATCCAAACCCATCACACCAAATCAAAGACCAAAATCATTCTAAATTCCCTCACCCACACTCACAGCTCTCCTTCGGCTGCCGACCCGAGACCACATTCTGTGGGAGTGGAACCATGCTAGATCAACCCAGGAAATGACCTTCAGAAGTCGCTCCGCTATAGCCTCGATAGGCATGAGTATACGATGAAGATGAATTTGGAGGCAGTAGTTACGGGCAGTGTTGACACCCACGACCCTATGTATTCTTGGTGGCGGTAAATTAAGGGGGTGGCTGAAGGAAATGGGTTCGAATTTGAAAGTGTAGTTATAATTTTGAGTGGTTGAAGAGGATTTGAAGAAGAAATAGATGTTCTTGGGAGGAAGAAAGGGAGAGACGCATGTTATGGAGAAAGAGAAGTGCAGAGAATGCGTGAGAGAAAGTGGGGAGAAAGAGAAAAGCTGCATACAGTCAAGATGTCGAGAATCCCGAATTTTTGGAGAATCCATCCTGTTCCTGTCCCGATTAAGCTGGGATAGGGATAAAGTCCCGACAAATCGGGATTGAGAAAGTTGGGATCTAGATCACGAGGTGGGATTCAGGTATTTTTTTTCCCAGCCCTATTGGAAGCATTAGAAAATGAACCTAAATCTCCCCCTTTGGCTTATTTTACTTAAAAAAAAAAAAAAAAAGTCTTCATGGATCATCTTGCACAACTCGCAAGTTAATATTTTATGGGCAAATTACAATTATGTGTCATGTGGTTTAGATCAAATTTTAATATGATATCTGTATTTTTTTTTTCTTTCATTTCAGTGCCATGTACTTTCAAGTCCTTGCAATTCTATTTCATCGTTTGTAAAAATCGTCAATTTTTGATTGTTTAATGATGATGTGGACTTTATGAATTTGATTACCTGGTGTTTGCGTAAATGGGTTGTGTATCTGAAGTAAAAGTAATGATGACAAAACTATCAAATGCCACATTCTCCTATGATTCAAAGCTACTCGATGTACTTGCACCACCCGTTGTAGACCACATAAAACAGGGAAGAGTGAATATGTGGGTCTCATATAATCCACATTATCACTGAACAACTCAAAATTGACGATTATACAAACGGCGGAACACAATTGCAAGGATTTGAAAATACATGTTCTGAAATGCACAAAAAAGTACATGTATCATATTGAAATTTAATCCAAATTACATGATGCATAAGTATAATTTGCCCATATTTTATGTCCATCTTACCTAACTAATCGTAGAATAATAGTAACTTTTACTAGAAGACAAAGTCAATTAGTAAGACAAGAGCACTAATATAGGCCCTGCTTAATAGTCGTCGTATTCATCAATAATTTTTTTTAAAAAAAACCTTTACCTCCAATTGCATGGAATAACAACTAGAAAATTTTCTTTATACTTCATGATTCACCCAATTCACCTCATTATTAATACACCCCTTACTTATGGTTTTGATTGAAAATATCTAAAAATACCCACAAATCTTACCTATATTACCCTTAATGTGGAAAGAAAAATCTAAAGCATACATTTCACAATCTCTTCAAATTTGTGTGAGGCCAAATAGCCTAGATTGGTAAGATTAATTTTGCGTCAAGGTTAATTGCAGGTTACTAACGGTTTATTAAACTAAATGAAAGCATAGAAATTGACATGTAATTTGAGAAAGGATTCGAGGGGTTGAATTGAGTGGAAGTTGCAAAAACCCAAAATTTATTTTTTCATGAGTGAATATGTCAAGCTAGATACAAACTGATCTTTAATGTAGTACAATTTGAATAAAATTGTATTAAGTTTTGTTCCAATTGAGCATTTGAAGAATAAGGCCAAAGAACGACATAATAAAGAAGACATCGATGTCAATAAAAAAAGGGCAAATTACAATTACGTACCCTATGGTTTGGGTGAAATTTCAAAATGATACGTATAGTTTTTTTTCTTGCATTTTAGTACCATGTACTTTCAAGTCCTTGTAATTGTGTTCTACCTTTTGTAAAATCGTCAATTTTTTACTGTCCAGAGATGATGTGGACTATGTGGGTTTAATTAACTAGTGTTTGGGTAATGGATTGTGTGTTTACAGCAAAAATCATGGTGCCAAAACTACTAAATGCCGCATTCTCAAATGACTCGAAACTACTCGATGTACTTGTACCACTCGCTGTAGACCACATATGACAGGAAAGAGTGAACATGTGGGCTCCACAACATTCACGTCATCATTAAACAGCCAAAAATTGAAGATTCGACAAACGATGGAACACAATTGCAATGATTTGAAAGTACAGGGTACTAAAATGCAAGAAAAAAAAAGTATATGTATCATTTTGAAATTTAACCTAAACCATATGGTATGTAATTGTAACTTGCCCATAAAAAAACGACAACATACAATTTGAATCTTAGTGCAATGCATAGATGCTCTATCACGATTCTTAGCTCAAGCAGACAGCTATCTTCAAGTGTAACTTCACGGTCATTGGGGAAGAACTATTAGGATTGAGGTTATGAGAATGGGTTATTTGCAGCCATAGACCGGCTCGGTCGATTATTTGCAGGAATCGAACCTGTTTTCAATTGGGTTCAGATTTAGGCTCTATAAATAGATATATCACATTACAGATGGATTAGATTGCAGGGCTTCGGGGTAGTTTGGGATTTAGGGCGAATTCATTTTTCTGTCCCCAAATTCCTTTGCTCCTGCGATTCCGACCTCGGAGTCTCGTTTCCGATCTGTATGGATAAGCGGATCCATGTGAGAGCGGAGGTACGCCTCCGCCCTCCTGCGCGAAGAAGATGTCGCTCGCTCCGCTCCGTTCCGACAGCTCCTTCCATTCTTCTTCCTTCCTTGTTCCATTCGTGGCATTAACCAAGCTCAATTCTGATTCAACCTCAAAGACCCAGTTTGTTCTTTGCTCATAAACTGTAGGTTTACAGCTTCATTTTGTGTTGTTTATCTGGTTACCTGTGTAGATTTCATGTGGGTTTTGGTGCTTTGCAGATTTTCGATTTGGGTTTTTCATATTGTGGCGAAATTTAGAGAATTGTTGATATCTGGGTATTCTATTTGCATTCATTTGATTCGGGTTACTTATGAAACTTGGACTTCTGATGGCCGATTTTGAGAGGCATCTGATCTTATAAGAAATAGAAACATGATTATAATCTCTCATTGGTCCAGGCATATTCACTTGTATTCGATTTCATAGGTTTGACTGGAAATGAATTTCGATAAGTCAATTCCGTTGACGTTGATTCTCATGGACAGTATAGAAGTAGATGTAAGAGCCCATTTTGTATAATCTGTTTACTTCCGATCATATTCGTTATAGAATGTACTTGGGTAAAACCCATTTTGTTGATTTACGAGCTAGAGATAGATCTGTTCGTAATCTCTGAAACCCATTTATTTGTTGTTGCTGTTGATTCAGATTAATCTCAAAGTTACAGTCCAGCAAAGATGTTTATAACAAGGTGAATTACAGTTTTTGTTGAGTTTGTTTTACTTAAATTTAGATGCTTTTCACTTATCTGGGTGCTGGTATAATTTTGGTTTTGTGGGTTTTGTGAAGGACTGAGTATGACAGAGGAGTAAACACTTTCTCTCCTGAAGGCAGGTTGTTTCAGGTTGAGTATGCCATTGAGGCCATCAAGGTATGTAGCCTTATTATGTCCCACTTTCAATCTTCAAGCAGAGTGTAATTGAGAAAACAATTGCTTTTGTTTTGGCAAATTTAGTTATCTGAAGTACTGGACTGATAATGTATTTGGGTTTTTGTGAATTGCAGCTGGGCTCAACTGGGATTGGGTTGAAGACAAAAGAAGGTGTTGTGCTTGCTGCGGAGAAGTGTATCACTTCACCTTTGCTGGTCTGCTAACTATCTCTTTATGTGACTTCTTTGTGCTTGCATTTTTTTTTCTTTTTATCAGTTAATTGTGTTAATTGCTATAACTTTAAACTGAGAGCTACTAGGCCACTTCCCTGATACACAAGTCAATTCCGTTGACGTTGATTCTCATGGACAGTATAGAAGTAGATGTCAGAGCCCTCGTTTTTTTCAACATGGCACTCGTATTTTCTATTAGCAAACCATATGTATGATGTTGTTTAAGAATGATAGTTATATTAGGAGCAATGAAGCCTCTGAATTCTCACTGTGTTTCTTTTTATTATGTTATTGGGTCAATCAACTTGTCTTCCCTAGTGAAACTATATTTGTATTTCTCCTTCTCGTGGCCATGGATAAATTTGCTCATCTTAAAATGTAGTTCTTTGCATTGATGAATGATACTAAATACAATTCACTTTCAGGAACCTAGCAGTGTGGAGAAAATTTTGGAAATTGATGACCATATCAGATGTGCCATGAGTGGACTCATTGCGGATGCTCGTACACTTGTTGAAGCATGCACAAGTTGAGACTCTGGTACTTTTCTCATTTGTTTTACATATTTATGTCCCAACCTTTTCACTGGCAGTCTAACTTCCAGTTTTTGCAGAATCATAGGTTCTCCTATGGTGAGCCAATGACTGTGGTGTCTACAACACAAGCTCTTTGTGATCTAGCCCTACGGTGTATGTATGAGTTGTGCTTACTGATCATACCTTAATGGGTTATAGCCTGCGTATTGAAAAAATCAAAGAAAAAATTGGCGCTTCTTCTGCTTGGTATTTCCTATCTCTTTGACCCACGAAATAATACTTCTGATGTCCAGGTACTACACTGATCCATCTGGCACATTTTGGCAATGCAATGCAAAATCTATTGGTTCAGGTTCAGAAGGTGTAGATAGCTCTCTGCAAGAGCAGTTCAACAAGGTAGGTCTGCTTATTACTTATATATTTCTTATGCCCTGCTTGTATTTAAAATAATTCTTTTGTGCGCATGATTGAACCATCTTTCTAGGACGAAGCTACTTTACTTTCTAATTATTGTTTGGCAGTAATAAGATATGGGAACCTTTCCTGGTTCATGCTATATAGGTGATACATAGGTCACTAATTTCGCTTGTTGATGGTTTTCAGGACTTAACTCTTCCTGAAGCTGAGACAATTGCTCTTTCTATCCTTAAGCAAGTGATGGAAGAAAAGGTGAAGCTTTATAGTAGTTTTTGTATGAATAATATTACTTGGTGGTGTTCTAATTTCGATATGACTACTTTAATTGATCTACTGTACTGTCTGTAGGTGACTCCAAACAATGTTGATATCGCAAAGGTTGCTCCAACCTACCATCTATACATTCTTGATGAGGTGGAGGCAGTCATTAGTCGCCTATAAGTTCTTATATTTCTCTGAGATGATGCGTTTGCCGTCGCTGCTGCTATTTGTTGTGCTTACAGAATAGGATTTTGGATTTGTTTCTGGTTCACGATCTGGTTCACGATCAACTAGTTAATCATTTAGCGGTGCTATGCATAACACATTCCAAAAATATTATCATTCGACATTTGATGACAAGATGCCATCGTGTGGTCTAATGAAAGGTTTTATTACGAACTGGAGAAAAATTTGCTGTCATTTCATTTTATACGCAAGTTGTGTTATCTGAAGTGAGCCCTGGCATGTTGTGGCATTTATCTTCTCCAAAATATGCACGAATCGTTTCTGAACGAGCATTGGTGAGGTTGCGGTCCAAAATAAGCCTTGAAAGGAAAATGCATCAATAAGCCGTCTGAAGAGATATGCATCTGATAACTGATAACGTTATAACTATAACATTGACGATTGCATGCCTCTATCCATCATCAATATATCCAGTTAAAATCCACTAGATCCGAATAATTTTGTGTTACATTGGATTATATCTAATTAGTTATCCGTTATATCCTATTCAATGTTATTCATTTTTTACATCTAATTCTACCGTCCATATGTTTCACAATTTATTGTTACACAAATCGCTAGATGGTTCTGTCCCTGGACTATTAATATTGGATTATAAATGTGTAGGATATTTTATGATTGGCTATCCTTGTCACAAAAACATTGTAAAGATTGTAACAAGCTCAATTAGTCTTTAAGTTTTATTTCTAGAATTTAGGAAAATTGAAGAAGCTTGGAAGTTGTGAAGATAGATGATGATTGAAGATGCATTCACATGTAGGGTTCATTTGCATTAATATTTTGTCAAAAACTGGTCCTTATGTTTTCTTGTCAAAAACGTTTTCAAAACACTTTAAGGTTTTTCACTTGTTCCTACAAGAATAAGGAATTCAGTTTTTCTGTGACTAGTCATCTTATTCCTGCACGTGAAGTTGACTGCTTTATCTGAAGTTGATTAAACAGCCCACTCTATTAACCGCTGGTCAGTCAACTGCACCCCACTCACTCGGATCTGCCTAGGTTATTTTAAAAAGGAGAGTTTAAGGTTTAATCTCAGCCGTTCATCTCTTATCTCTTTGTGTCTATAAAAACACAACTTCATCTTCAACAACGGCTAGGGTTTTCAAGCTAAAGATTTCATAATTTTCTGAAAAACTCTCTTTGACTAGCTGCATTTTTTCCTCTCCGGTTCTTGCTTGCCTTCTTGAGTGCCTAGTTCACTTACATAGAAGCTCTATAAGAAAATGAGGATAGCTAGTATTTGAATCTTGTTTTCAAAGTTGTTTTCAATAGAAATCACATTAAGCAAACTTTGAAAGAAGGTTCATCTTTCCTAGTTCGGCGTGTTTTATAAAGTGTCAATACTTTAAGTCGAGTTAGGAGTGTGCAACACTTGTCGCCCATGTTCATACATGTTTGTAGATGGTGTTGAGTATTAGAGGTCTCTGACCTTAGTAGGTTTGCTGCCCAGTTTATAGCTGCAAGCATCAAACACAGCCACGGTTTATTTCCTGCAAGTTTACAACTTTCTGGAAATAAGTCTGTGACTGGTCACAAATCATCACAGCATACATTTTAGGTGCCGCGTTAGAGGAATACTTGTGTATGTCCTTGTAGCGTGTTGACCAAGCAAGGATCCGCTGGAAGTGAAGTGATTGAGAAGAAGCCGCACGAGGGACCGCTGCATCTAAGTTAGGTAACTAGATATTGAGCTTGGTTTGAACCTTGTATTGGGCATCTTTTGCCATTTCATAGTGGAAGGCCGGTCTTCTGATAGACCCCTGGTTTTTTATCCCTTTGTGGATTTTTCCGGGTACCAAAACTCTGTGTCCATCTCTGTGTACTGTTAAACATTCGGCTAAATTAAGATTGGATTTAATTTTGCACAAGTTCACTTAACATGCAAACTGGATAATTCTGCCTGACTGGTCATCTTAACTGCTGCATTAGAAACGCTGGTTTGATATAGTTGTAGTTGTGGATAGCTCACGAATATCAAACTCACTGATTTTGTTGAGGACCTAAGTTGGCATTGCATACGAGTGTTGTTGATCAAAGCACAAGCATCCACAAGTAATATCCTTCAAGTACTTAATCTGTTAAAGTTCATCACACCTGTGACTGGTCATCTGTGTGATCTGTTTGTGTTGTTTGTTAAACAAAAGGGAATTAATTTTAAAATACCCCCTTCATTGCCAACCTGCAATTGGTATCAGAGCAGGGCTTTAGACATACTTAAAGTAAGGTCTTGGGTTGGTTGGTTTAAGGGTCTAGACAATGGAGAGAGATCGAGTAGCCGGTTCGGTGAACTCACCTCCATACTTCGATGGCACAAACTACGCTGCCTGGCGAGATAAGTTCGAAATCTTTCTTGATGCGTATGATGAATTTGCTTTCCAATACTTATCTGTTGAATGGCGTCCTCCGTTTAGAATTGTGGACGGTGAGAGAGTGAACATACCTAGAGATGACTGGACAGAGGTTCAGGTCAATGCATCAAATGCTAATAAAAAGGCTAGGAACGCCATAGCTGTTGCCGTCTCCAGTGCACAATATTCACATATTCAGCACTGTACAACAGCTAGGGAAGCGTGGGACAGGTTGCGTGTCATTCACGAGGGTGATGACCAGGTTAGGGACCTAAAGCTTGAAATGGTCCTGTCCGAGTTTGAAGAACTCAGGATGACTGATTCAGAGAGCTTCTCTGATTTCTATCTCAGACTTGAGAGTGTCACCAATGCCGCGATGAGTCTAGGAGCACCTATTTCAGAATTAACAATTGTTCAAAAGATATTGAGGGTGTTACCGAAGAGGTTTTCCGCGAAGAAGACCGCAATCAAGGAATGTCAAAACATGTCCGACATAAAACTTCCAAAACTTGTAGGAAAATTGAAAACCTATGAACTTGAGTTAAAATTGGAAGAAAGCATGCATAAGAAGGATAAAGGTGTTGCACTGCAGAGTGTGACTGATCAAGTTGAGCTGAAAAGTTCAAAAACAGAAAAGTCATCTTCGATTGATGATGACATGGCTTTGTTTGTCAAAAGGTTTAGAAGAATTCTCAAGGATAGGAAGGATTACAAGGGTGGTGCGAACTACCCTAGAGAGTCAAAATTCAAACCATAGGGTGAAGGGTCAAATGAAAGGAAATTTGAAAAGAATTTTGGATCAAGAGATAACAAGTTCAAGAAGGGTCTAGTTAAGTGTTATACCTGTGGTGGGACTGGTCATATTTCTGTGGATTGTGCTAACAATAGGAAAGGGTCTACCAAAGGCAAGGATAAAGCCTTGAAAGCCTCTTGGAGTGATAGTGAGGATGAGGAATCACATCACTCTGACTCCTCTTCAGATAATGAAGATGATGAGATTGCCTTTGTTGTTGGAATTTCTGATCACAACTCAGCGGGTGAGGAATCCGAGTCGGGTTCACAACACATGACTGATGACGACCAGTCACCTGAGATGTATTGTCCTGTTTTTCATGACTATGACTCTCTTCCCGAGAATCAAACTTATGAGAAGATGTGTGAAAGGTATGATGCCTTATTTGATGAAACTTGTGTGATCAAAGCTGATAGCATTGAGCTGAAAAAGCGTTGTAATGAATTAGAGTTGGAAAAGGCTGCACTTTGTCTCACTTTGCAAGATTACGAGACCGGTCAGTCTAGCAAAGGAAGAGAAAATGCAGATGCCCAGTCGCATAGGTCAAGACTTGAGATTATGTATGAACAGTTGTCTGTTGATTTTGAAAGAGTTAAAAAGGAAAATATTGACCTTAGACATCAGTTGAGTAACTCGGAGCACAGTGTTAATCTTATGCACAGTAAGAGTCTTAAGTTGAAAGAAGAAGTTGAGTCACTCAAACAATCTAATGTCTACTTGGTTGGGTACAATAAATCACTGCAAGAAAAAGTTAATGACCTGTGAATCGGTTCAGCAAAGTTAGACAAGATGCTTAATGTTGGAAAAAGTTTTCATGATAAAACTGGTTTAGGATATGTTGCTGGTGAGTCATCTACTTCAGTTTCTCAACCTAGGTTTGTCAAAGCTAGTGAGCCACACTCACCGAAGTCACTGGTCATCACAGTTCCACAAGAACCTAGGGGCAATAATAATAAGAAAAGTCACCAAGTGTTGTCTAGTTCCACTGCTCACACAAGAACCAGATTTGTGCCCACGTGTCACCACTGTGGAGTAACTGGTCACATCAGACCTAAGTGCAGTAAGCTAAGAGTCAAGAGTCTGTCAAAGCACAATAGCTCACTTAGAGAACAGGTTGATTTGTTGCTTGTTGAAGTAACCAGAATTTCAAAACTTGTTGAGTCATCATCTTCACCACCTAGTAAGTCCAAGACTAAATGGGTAAAGAAAAAGGAAAAGTGTTTGGTTGCCTTGTCTGTCTTGAATTTGCGTGATCCAACTCGTTGGTACATCGATAGTGGCTGTTTCAAACACATGTCTGGTAACAAATCTGTCTTTGTAAAGCTTAATGATTTTGATGGTGGCTTTGTTGAGTTTGGGGGAGGAGAAACAGCAAAAATGACTGGTCAAGGAAGTGTTCAACTTCCGGGTTTGCCTATACTCGAAGGAGTAAGGTATGTAGAAGGCCTTAAGTCCAACCTCATTAGTGTGTCACATTTATGTGATCAATGGGCAGATGAAATCTGTATGTCCACAAGAGGTTGTAGGATTGTTGATAGCACTGGTCATGAGGTAATTCAAACAGGTAGGTCAAATGACAATTGCTATACACTTGATAGCCAAACCCTGGCTGCCAAGTTGACCTGTCACTCTGTGACTGATAAGACCACTTCCTTATGGCACCAAAGGTTGGGACATATGAATATAAATGATTTGTACACCTTGGCTAAGAAACAACTTGTTAGAGGTCTCCCTAAGCTAGATAGGCCGTCAAAGCACATCTGTGGTCCCTGTCAATTGGGAAAACAGTCACGTGTTGCACACAAGAGAGTTAAAGATGTTGGAACTTCACATCCTCTTGAACTCATTCACATGGATCTAGTTGGTCCGGTTCAAACCGTGTCTGTAGCAGGTAGAAAGTACATTCTTGTGATTGTTGATGATTTCTCTAGATATACTTGGGTGTCCTTCTTGAGAGAAAAGTCGGATGCTTTTCAAAATTTTGTGACTGTGTTCAAACAAATTCAGAATGAGGTGTTGGCTGGTCATCCCTCTATTGTCAGAATTAGGACTGATCATGGTACTGAATTTGAGAACTCTTTGTTTGTTGATTTCTGTGCTAGCATGGGGATCAAACATGAATTTTCGGCTCCAATTACTCCTCAACAAAATGGGATTGTTGAGAGGAAAAATAGAGTCTTGATTGAGATGGCTAGGGTGATGCTAAATAGCAAAAATCTAGCCAAAAATCTGTGGGCCGAGGCCATTAACACTGCTTGCTATATCTTGAATAGAGTCTACTTGAGACCAGGCACGGACCAGATTCCCTATGAGATCTGGAAGGGAAAGAAACCTATGATTAGTCATCTTAGGGTGTTCGGCAGCACTTGCTACATTCTAAGAGATAGGGAACACTTAGCGAAGTTTGATCCAAAGAGTGATGAAGGCATCTTCCTTGGATATTCCACAACTAGTCGAGCCTATAGAGTCTTCAACCTTAGAACCAATACCATCATGGAATCCATTAATGTCACAATTGATGATCTTGATGCATCAATTGATCAAGCTGTAGATGATGATGGGTTGTTCCCGGAAAAGGTCACTGAGTCTGCTAGTGAGACTCAGGCAGAAAATGATGATGGGTCATCAGATTCTGACTCTGACAGTTCAGAGAGTTCTAGACAGCCACCGAAAAAGAAGCCAAACTGGGTAGTGTCTAGACATCCTGAAGATAATATCATTGGGTCAGTCAAGGAAGGAGTAAGGACTAGAAGTCAAATCCAAAGTGAAATTGCAAATGTTTGCTATGTGTGCACTGTGGAACCTAAGAATATTAAGGAAGCTCTTGTCCATGAGGAATGGATAATTGCTATGCAAGAAGAGCTAAATCAGTTTGATAGGAACCAAGTGTGGACTCTTGTCAAGAGACCCGTCACTTCAAATGTCATTGGGACTAAGTGGATCTTTAAGAACAAGAGTGATGAGACCGGGAATATTGTGAGGAACAAGGCTAGACTTGTTGCTCAAGGGTACTCTCAAGTTGAAGGAATTGACTTTGAGGAAACATTTGCACCCGTAGCTAGACTTGAGTCGGTTAGGTTGTTGTGTGCCATTGCTTGTCATCTAAAATTCAAGTTGTACCAAATGGATGTCAAAACGGCCTTTCTTAATGGTTACTTGAATGAGGATGTGTTTGTTGAACAACCAAAAGGTTTTGAGGATCCTCATATGCCGGATGGTGTTTTTAAGTTGAAAAAGGCATTGTATGGTTTGAAGCAAGCTCCTAGAGCTTGGTGTGATAGACTGTCTAGTCATCTTCTGTCCAATGGATACACTCGTGGATCCGTTGACAAAACCTTGTTCATCAAGCGGTTAAAGAATGATGTGGTTGTTGCACAAATTTATGTTGATGACATTGTGGTTGGGTCTACTTCGGAATCTCAAGTTCAACAATTCATAAATATTATGACTAGTGAGTTTGAGATGAGTCTAATTGGTGAATTAAATTACTTTCTTGGGTTGCAAGTTAAGCAAGAGAAGACTGGTCTCTTAATTTCTCAATCCAAGTATGCTGCAAACCTTGTTGGCAAATTTGGATTCTCCTCTGCCAAACCTGCTAGGACCCCCATGAGTAGAACCACTAAGTTGTCTAGTGATAAGAAGGGCAAGAGTGTTGACCAGACACTCTACAGAAGCATGATTGGCAGTTTGCTGTATCTTACTGCCAGTAGACCAGACATCTCCTTTTCTGTTGGAGTTTGTGCGCGATTTCAAAGTGATCCTAGAGAGTCTCATTTGCATGCTGTGAAAAGGATCATCAAGTACGTTAGTGGGACTCTATCATTTGGTATTTGGTATACTTTTGATACAAATACTAACTTGGTTGGGTTTAGTGACGCCGATTGGGCGGGTTGTAGTGATGACCGGAAAAGTACTTCCGGTGGTGTGTTTTACCTTGGCAATAACATGGTCTCTTGGTATAGCAAGAAACAAAATTCAGTGTCATTGTCTACTGCCGAGGCTGAATACATTGCGGTAGGAAGTTGTTGCACACAGTTACTATGGATGAAACAAATGCTTTGTGACTATGGTATTATCCGTGACCAGTTCACCATCTACTGTGACAACACTAGTGCCATATGCATATCTGAAAATCCCGTGCAGCACTCTAGAACCAAGCACATTGATATTAGGCACCACTTCATTAGGGATCTCGTTGAGTCAAAGATTTTAATGCTCAAATTTGTGCCTTCGGAAAAACAACTTGCTGATATTCTGACCAAACCTTTAGATGATCAGGTTTTGACTGGTCTTCGAAAGAGTCTTGGAATCTGTGTTATGGAATAACTGTGACTAGTCGTAGTCGGTGCTTGTACATATTTCAGTTTCCTGCATATCATGCATCATGAAAAATGGAAAATTCCCAATCAGTCTAGTCTCTTTGAATTGGTACTCTCAATTAAATGCTTGTTGAATATAATTGAAGTCCTAGGTTAAGTCACATGTTCATAATCCCAGTTCTTGTCAAAAGAATAAAGAGTATGAGTTTTAAAAGCTTGATTGGTTTAAATTTGTTCTCTTCACTTTTCTAAAAACTCTTATTTCTTTATGATGATCTTTTGTGTAAACTTCTTGTGATTTCAAAAGAAATGTGTAGTCAAAAATTGGAGAATTCCCTCGAAAATGAAAACGAGAAGGACAATAAGGCCCTAACTCAAAAAGAAAAATAAAAATAAGAATAATAGTTTTGGGCTTGAGTCAAAATAAAGATGTGTCAATGTTACACCACTCCTTAAAAATTCAATGTGTTCATCACATACCTACACTTAAAATCAAATCTTCAAGTTGTCACTATTTTGAAAGTCTATAAGTGTTGTGGGTACATGATTTAGTGTGTAATCAAATGGTAGTCGATTTTCTTTGGAATTCTTACTCAATATGATCTAGACTTCCCATTCCCAAATATGACATGTGATCTAGTCATTAAATCAATTATATTCTCTACTCATGTTATTGGGAGTTCGAATTTAAATGTGAATACAAGTTTGGTTATAAAAATAAGTCATGCATTCTATAAACTTGTCACATACATCATTTGTCAAGCACTAACTATTGAGTTGTCACATTATGCACCATACCTAGTTGTTAATCCGTTAGTATATTTTTGGTCATTAAACTTTTTGTTTCGGATACTTAGTATGTGTGTGATGATTGATGATGTGGGTGTGAAATAACTTATTGCACCGGTTGAGTGTTTAGTTGTGTGGAAAGGGTTCTTTAAGAGAGTTGTCTCTTCACTTTCAAATCCCCCTTCTCCCCTCCACTAGATGACCGACACGTTACTGCTGGTGCATGTACCGAAGGTTTCTTCAACGTTCCATGGCAGCTTTTGGAGTTTTTGAGGCGTTAAAGTGTTTAGGGTTCCCATACGGTACTTACACTCCTGTCACCGCTCATAAAGTCCTCTTACTTTTCGGATATCTTCCAAAAATCTCTGTCAATTTCTCCCAAAAATTTCCAAACTTCTCAGATTTTCAAAATCCTTCAAGAAATCATGCTGTTCTTCCTTGCTCTCGCGTCCCTTGTCCATCTGTACTTCAATTCGGAGGACTCCGATGATGAAGTCCAAATCGTTCGGCCAGACTCCCCTCCGGCTGAGCCAGCAGCCTCCTCCGTCTCTGCTGTCGGATCTGTCTTCAATGGTGCTGGGCCATCCAAACCTGCCATGTCCGTTCATGAAGACGATGAGTCATCACCGTCTGAACACTCTCTGCATGCCGAACCTACTGCTCCTACTAATGAGGCAGAGTCTGCCGAACCTGCCTCACCTGTCGGACCAGCAGCACCCATTGAACCGCCCAAGGAGAAGAAGAAGGGTCGAGTGAAGGTGAAAGCAAATCGCCAAAGGAAGTCCCCCTCGAAACCCTCTACCAATGGTCAGCCACACTCGGTTTGTGAATGAAAGCGCGCGTAGGTACTATGACCAAGTCTCCACACGCATGGTTGTCACCGAGCGTGAGTATCCAATTCTTGATTTTTCTTCCGAAATTGTCACTTCTCTAGGTCTAGGTTGGCTCCAAACTGCAGTTAGGCACTTCAATTTGAAAAATCTTTTGTCGGTACCCTCTAGTTCATTTAGATTCAATCTCACGGTGGTTAGGGAATTCTTTGCAAATTTCCCTAAATTAAATGAATTTGCATATGATGTTGAAGTTAATGTTCGAGGTAGGGTCATAAGGGTCAGTCCATCCATCATATATGAATACTTTGGGTTAAATAGTATGGATAACCATGATGCACATACTGCCTACCTAGAAGAGTCAAGTCGTTTTCTCATGCCGGATTTCTCTGTAATTGCATTTCATGATCCTGAATTGGTCTTGGAACTAGGTAATAAGCCATGTAGGTCTCACCTATCACCCAGTTATCGGTTGTTGCTGCACATCATTAAGACAAATATTCTGCCTACCGGCAATGCAGCAAATGTCACTTTAGAAGCCGCTAGATTAGCTATTCTGATTCAGCACCATTTTCCGATTCCGTTTGGTCATATTATCTACGATTCCATCATGTCTAAAACGCGCAACACAGGAAAGATAGAAGGCACTCGTGCTTCCATTGTCTTTCCTTGTTTCATTCACCATCTGTGTGAGAGGGCAGAGGTACCTATGGATGAGTCACAGGATGACTACATGAGTTTGAAGGGTGCTATGACTGAGGCCTTGCTGCAGAAAAGTGAGAAAGCGGTTACTAGTGCGCGAAATGCTAAACTGTCCATTGGACCAGTTTCACCGGCCAATCTGTCTTCAACGATCAATGCTGCAATGAAGAAAGCTCTTAAGGAAATCAGCGCTAAACGAAAAAAGAAGTCTTCGCAGCGTTTCTTGAAGAAAAGAAAAATCTGAGATGTGTGTCTTGTTGTTGTTGGTCCACATTTTTCTGTTGCTTGTCCGTTGTTAGGTTGTTGTTTTATTTTAATATTCTGTTATGTGTTACCTTGTCTGGCCAAGAACATTTTATGTTTAGATATTTTGTTGGTATGTACCTTAATTGCCCGCTGTGAACATTGGGGCTTATTTTGCTGTGACTAGTTTATGTTCTGTCCTAGTTTGTTAAAAGTGGTTGTGTTTAGTCACTCTCTCACTATTGCTCTTAGATTATAATTGCTCCGTTTGTGCTATTCTCTCTCATTGCTCCCTGCTCCTTACTTTGTTGATTGGTATGTTTAAATATGCTTCCGTTGCTTACTCATAGTTTATATCCTTTGTCTTGCCATGACAAAAAGGGGGAGTAGATATTATATTCTCTACTACTTAGGGGGAGTTTAATTACTGATTTTAGCATATGAATTTTACTTTGATACAATTATGCAAGTTAGGGGGAGAATACATTCTATTGCATGCTGCCTTGAGTTTTCCTGCAGGTACATTTTGACTAGTCAGCATAGTTAGGTTGGTGAGTGTGAGTGATGTGAGTTATGGGGTTGTTTTTGTCAAGGAAAGCCAAAGGGGGAGATTGTAGGATATTTTATGATTGGCTATCCTTGTCACAAAAACATTGTAAAGATTGTAACAAGCTCAATTAGTCTTTAAGTTTTATTTCTAGAATTTAGGAAAATTGAAGAAGCTTGGAAGTTGTGAAGATAGATGATGATTGAAGATGCATTCACATGTAGGGTTCATTTGCATTAATATTTTGTCAAAAACTGGTCCTTATGTTTTCTTGTCAAAAACGTTTTCAAAACACTTTAAGGTTTTTCACTTGTTCCTACAAGAATAAGGAATTCAGTTTTTTCTGTGACTAGTCATCTTATTCCTGCACGTGAAGTTGACTGCTTTATCTGACAGTTGATTAAACAGCCCACTCTATTAACCGCTGGTCAGTCAACTGCACCCCACTCACTCGGATCTGCCTAGGTTATTTTAAAAAGGAGAGTTTAAGGTTTAATCTCAGCCGTTCATCTCTTATCTCTTTGTGTCTATAAAAACACAACTTCATCTTCAACAACGGCTAGGGTTTTCAAGCTAAAGATTTCATAATTTTCTGAAAAACTCTCTTTGACTAGCTGCATTTTTTCCTCTCCGGTTCTTGCTTGCCTTCTTGAGTGCCTAGTTCACTTACATAGAAGCTCTATAAGAAAATGAGGATAGCTAGTATTTGAATCTTGTTTTCAAAGTTGTTTTCAATAGAAATCACATTAAGCAAACTTTGAAAGAAGGTTCATCTTTCCTAGTTCGGCGTGTTTTATAAAGTGTCAATACTTTAAGTCGAGTTAGGAGTGTGCAACACTTGTCTCCCATGTTCATACATGTTTGTAGACGGTGTTGAGTATTAGAGGTCTCTGACCTTAGTAGGTTTGCTGCCCAGTTTATAGCTGCAAGCATCAAACACAGCCACGGTTTATTTCCTGCAAGTTTACAACTTTCTGGAAATAAGTCTGTGACTGGTCACAAATCATCACAGCATACATTTTAGGTGCCGCGTTAGAGGAATACTTGTGTATGTCCTTGTAGCGTGTTGACCAAGCAAGGATCCGCTGGAAGTGAAGTGATTGAGAAGAAGCCGCACGAGGGACCGCTGCATCTAAGTTAGGTAACTAGATATTGAGCTTGGTTTGAACCTTGTATTGGGCATCTTTTGCCATTTCATAGTGGAAGGCCGGTCTTCTGATAGACCCCCGGTTTTTTATCCCTTTGTGGATTTTTCCGGGTACCAAAACTCTGTGTCCATCTCTGTGTACTGTTAAACATTCGGCTAAATTAAGATTGGATTTAATTTTGCACAAGTTCACTTAACATGCAAACTGGATAATTCTGACTGACTGGTCATCTTAACTGCTGCATTAGAAACGCTGGTTTGATATAGTTGTAGTTGTGGATAGCTCACGAATATCAAACTCACTGATTTCGTTGAGGACCTAAGTTGGCATTGCATACGAGTGTTGTTGATCAAAGCACAAGCATCCACAAGTAATATCCTTCAAGTACTTAATCTGTTAAAGTTCATCACACTGTGACTGGTCATCTGTGTGATCTGTTTGTGTTGTTTGTTAAACAAAAGGGAATTAATTTTAAAATACCCCCTTCATTGCCAACCTGCAAAATGGAAAGCATTGTACGATATGCACGAGATTCAATGTTACCAATTTTTGTGATATAATCCAACAACAATATATCCAGTTAAAACTCACTATATCGCCATAATATTTGTTATATTAGATTACATCCGAATGCTATAATCTTGTGATTGTCCAGATTACCTAGAATTTCCCAGAATGCAAGTTTGGGAAAGTTTGGTCACCCACATTCAAAATCTCTTTCATTCCATAACTTAAACTAAGTATCAATTTCATACCATAACTTAAACCAAAGTACAAACAATCCATTTCATCCATCCATAATTCAAATTCTCATTCATACGATAACTTAAACAAAATATCAATTTCATAACCCTACATTAGGTATTTATTTATTTTTATAATAATTTATATATTAAAAAATTTTAAAATTTATATATATATATATATATACGTCGTTTAAAATATCAATTCTCACACAGGTGCGTGTAGTCCTGGGCATTGAGTGTGGTTTACAAAACTTATACCATAACGACTTTCTTGTTTCCGTCTATTCACATAAGAATAAAATAATATAAAATAATCTAAAGACCAATAATAGTAAGTAACGGGACCAACAGGTCATGTCAGTTCGGGGATTCGACCCTGTGCGCTAACAGTGGTCAACTAGTTGTCTATATAAATTTTCATTGAATTGGTTGACAAAATATCAAAAGGCGAAGTAAAGGTTACTAACACAAACTTAACATCAAAGGTTAAAGTTGGTTAGTATAGTACTCAAGTAGTTCTAATTAGCAGTGGGTAATTTTCGGGGTATTTATAAATAGACACTGGTGTAAGATATGCACGAGATTCAATGTTACCTATTTGTGTGACACAATTCATCATCAATATATTCAGTTAAAATCCACTATATCCGAATAATTTTGTGTTATATTGGATTATATCAAATTAGTTATCTGTTATATCCTATTCAATGTTATCCATTTTTTACGTCTAATTCTACCGTCCATATGTTTCATAATCTATTGTTACACAAATCGCTAGATGGTTTTGTCCCTGGACTATTAATATTGGATTATAAATGGACAGCGTTGTACGATATGCACGAGATTTAATGTTACCAATTTTTGTGATATAATCTAACAACAATATATCAAATTAAAACTCACTATATCGCCATAAACTTTGTTATATTGGATTATATCAAATTAAATATCTGTTATATCATATTCAATGTTACCCATTTTTGACGTCTCATTCTACCGCCCATTTTTTTAAGGAACAAAACGGCTCATGAGTCACTACTAATCCACTAGCTAGCATGATTTATGAGTGAAAAATGATAAGAAAATGCAACAGCAAAAGCCACCTTGCATATATAAGCTAATCCAGTTTGGACAAAACTTCCGAAAGAGTAGAGACAGTTACAAACCATCGAAGTTTCAATTATCATCTTTTGATCCCACACGAATTGTGGGATTCATGAGAGGTGAACTAAAATATAGTAAATAAGTCATGCTAACCACGACAATGACCACTGCCCGCTAAACAAGCTTGACCAAGGTAAACAAAAACATTGCATGGTGAAATTCAACATCAGAGTTCTTGCAGTGAAATTAATCAGACAAACTAGCACTAAAACCTGCTTCAGATTCGAACCCACATCAGCTTTAATATGGAAGACATGTATAGAGGCAGACAAAACAAGCAGTTAACTTCATTCCACATTGAGACCTAGATAGAAATGGAAACAGACTGCATAAGCAAAGACAGTAAATTCTTTGCCAATACAAGAGGAGGAAATAAGCATTGTGCACATTTGTAATTTATCAACTGTAATCTATGATCATGCTCAGATGTGTGCACCATAAGGAAAACACTAATCCATATGAATATGATTGTTAAAAGATGCAAGAATTGGCTATATCCATGGCAAGCATATGAAGAAAGGAAAGAACAAGAGAAATAGCCATAACGAAGAGAACACAAATCAAACTTTAATCCATTAATAAAAGAATATTCTTAGTCTGACAATCCATTCGAGTTCAAAGTAGCTCAACTAAAACAAAAATTATCATCTTGGAGTTCATGAGATCTCAGAAACCACTACTACTCTGACCAAACTTGGGCCAAAACATCTTTTCCTAGGACGCTTAAGATCAGCCACTTAACGGTACTGCAAACAAAGAAGATGGTAAATGAAAACCAGTTACAACGTGAAAATGATCATAGATAATGTTAGATCAGCAAAGGGAATCACTATATTATCAGTGGCTGGAGAGTCGGAAAGCATTACCTTAATGAAGCCAATTTTCTTGGCATTGCTACGGAAGCACTGCCTGCAGCACATGAGGCCGTACTTCCTGATCAACCCATGGGGGTTGCCACACACTATCAAAAGAAAAACCAAACAAGCAAACTTAGCAAAAAGATAATAATGGCAAACACAAAGCAGATGTATGAACAGACTATATATCAACATCCGAAAAGCATCAGCTATGACTCATGCGCAAAATCTTTAAGCTGAGGCGTACACAAAAAAGCAATCTAATGAAACTGCATTCAAGCTGGGTATACCATCCAACACATTTGAACAAAGACTGGATGCTCCTTTAACAAAATTAGGCACATCAATAGCCCCAAAGGAACATGAAAAATTGAATAAGAATCAAACAAAACAATCTCCTTTTACACTATGACTAGCAATTTCACACAAGTTCAATCAAAACCCAATAATCATCAGAATCTCTCATACTCCAAAAGTTCTAATCTTTTATACGAAAACAATACATATTACAAAAACCCATCTCGAATATCCAGTCAGATTCAACAAGCAGCATAAATCCAGATCAAATTCAACAAACTAAACATCGTCAAAACATATGGAAATAGACTGGGAATCGAGTTTTCTCAGGAAATCAAAGTGGAGAAATGAGTACCAGGAGCGGGATCCAGGGCCCCGTTTCCATTGGGCTTAAACAAAGGGTGATTCCCAGAAGGCGATGGCGAACGGCCGCGAATCGGAGTAGTCGAGAAAGGAGGAGATTTGGAGGAAAGATTGGTGGCGGAGGAATTTTTTTTTGTTGAAGAGAAGGGTCGGCATGTTTTTGTTCGTAATTGCTAAATTCTGCCAGGGGCAATTTAATCTGATATAACTCTATATATACATCCTACAAGTGCATAGTTTACTATATCAGTTCTTTTTTTGCAAATTTTTTTTTTACCCGGCCTAAAGCCGGAATTTTTGCTTCCCTTAACTACAATAAATGAGGGCTTTAGCGACCAAAGTTTTAGCTAGGAAATTTCCTCGCTGAAAAGAGACTTTATGCGGGGAAATAAGTTGGTCCTCGGCGAAAGCGTGGCAAATTTGGTCTTCTAGGTTGTTTTATAATTAGCGACGAAATAGTAGTTTTAACGGGGACTTTTTCGCCGCTAAAATTACCTTTGGCGAGGAAAGGTTATGTCGTCACTGAAAGGTCTAAACTACAGTGAGGACCAAAATCCCGACCCAAAAAGTTTCAGATCCAAAATGGTTCCCACACTGCTACTAAGCCATCACCACCAGATTCGCCATCTTTTCCCCTGAAATTGATTCTCCGCCGCTGCATCTCCTTCACGAACTCTGCTTGCCGCTTTGGTTTCATGGTCTCCAAGAAGCAATACGTCTTCACCATCGATGAACTGCTTTGTAAGTACTCTATTTCGGAATTTTGGCACCTAGGTTTTCTATTTTGGGTGATGTTTGATGTGGGTTTTGAGTTTCGGAGCGGCGAAGTTGGATCTCGATTATGGGTTTTTTGTTCTGATTTCAAATTTTTGTTGTTTTTGCTGGGTTTTTTTATTTGACTTCTTCATCTGTTTGTGTTGTACGAGATTTTCAGGGCAGAACTAGGAGCACGGCCCATCCTTCAAGCGGCAGGTAAATTCTCTTTCCCTAGATTCTCAACCCCTTCTCATATTTGGTGTTTCCAGTTTTGTGGCTGTTGCTTTGTTCTGCGAATCCGCAAGCGAAGGTCATTGCGGCCAAGCTCGGTTTGTACCTTTCGATCTTTGTAGGGTCTCTCTTCAAATCTCTCTAGTATAGTCTCTGTGTATGAATTGTGTCTTTCTTTCCTTTTTTTTTTGTAGCTTCCTTGATTTTTTTTTTTCCCCGTCTCCTTTCTGGGGTGTTTGTTTTCGGATTCTCTCTTTGCCCCAAAGTTTGGGTTCTTGGTTTTTTATTTTTTTTGCTTAAGCTGCTTATTGGAAGGTTTGGGGTACTTCGATACAGTTTTTTCCCTTTCTTTTTTTTTTTTTTCCTTTTTTTTTTTTTTTTTTTTTTATATTTTTGTCTTTTGTTAGTGTTTGATATGGTTTTCTGGTTTACTTGCAGGGGAAGTTTGAAGATAAAAATGGTGGTTTAGTGTATTGAAGAAGACGATAGATTAGGTGAGAGAAGAGAGAGAATTGAGCAACAAGAAATATCTCTGTAATGTTGTAATGCACAATCTGATTTTTTATTCATGTAAATTGGATGTTATACAGCAATGCAAGATTCTATTACAATGCTATTTTGTGCTGATCTCTTGGACCACATACACAGAATTGCGCCACATAGGCTTACACACATTCTTCTATTCTTCACACGCTTTCTTCTAGTCTTCACACAAAGCTCGTGGCTTTACTGCATTCTCCAATACGCACAGCTTCATTCCTTCATCATTAAACAATCAGCTCAGCTCGACACTTAGTCTTCAACACTCCCCTTCAAGTGTTGAGCTGATATAACTCCTAGCTTCTCTCTCAGATAATTAAAACGCTCTTTAGGGAGAGGTTTTGTAAAAATATCCGCCAGCTGCTCATCTGTTGGACAATACTTCAAGTCTATAACACCTTCTAACAATGCATCTTTAATGAAATGATACCTCCGATCAATGTGCTTTGTTTTCTGGTGGAAAACTGGATTTCTGGTTATGGCAATTGCTGAGGTGTTATCACAATGCAGGGGAGTTGCTTCAGCTTGCAGCTCTCCAAAATCTTCCAAGACAAATCTTAGCCACACTGCCTGAGTTGTAGCCTCTGCTGCACTCACATATTCAGCTTCAGCTGTTGAAAGAGCTACACAGTTCTGCTTTACTGACGCCCAGGAGAACACTCCACTTCCAAATGTGAATGCATACCCTGACGTACTCTTCATATCATCAACAGAACCACTCCAGTCACTATCACAGTAGCCAAACAACACTGAGCCTTTTCCCTTTTCATAAGCAATCCCATAATCCAAGGTTCCCTTCACATATCTGAGCACTCTTCTAGCAGTACCATAGTGTTTGTTGGATGGACAGTGCATGAATCGAGCCAACAAACTAGCTGAGTGCATGATATCTGGTCTGGTTGCTGTGAGGTACAACAGACTACCAACCAGCTTCCTATACTGCTCCTCACTCACTGTACCACTTCCATCCTCCTTGCTCAGTTTATCTGATGCAGCTAGTGGTGTGATTGCTGGTTTACATTCTAGTAATCCAAACTTCTTCAACAAGCTCTCAGCATACTTCTTTTGCTGAATGAAGATACGTGTATCAGATTGGACAATTCCCATCCCAAGAAAATGATACAATAAGCCAAGATCAGTCATCTCATACTTGTGCTTCATATCTTCTTTGAACTCTTCAATTAACTCCTTGCTGCTACCAGTGTAGATAATGTCATCAACATAAATCGACACTATCAGCATTTCTCCAGCTCCCCTTGTCTTGACATACAAGGTAGCCTCACTTTGACTCTTCTTGAACCCACAGTTGATGAAGTAAGTGTCTATTTCACCATACCAGGCTCTTGGTGCCTGCTTCAGTCCATAGAGTGCTTTATGTAGTTTGTACACCTTCTCTTCCTTTCCAGCTTCAAAGAAACCTTCAGGTTGCTCTACATAAACCTCTTCTTCTAGAACACCATTCAGAAAAGCTGATTTTACATCCAACTGGTATATCTTCCAGCTTTTCTGGGCAGCAAGGGCAATTAGGGTTCTGATGGTATGAAGCCTAGCAACTGGTGCAAAAGTCTCATTGTAGTCAATCCCAGGCTTTTGAGCATATCCCTTTGCAACCAGCCTAGCTTTATTCTTCTGCACTGTACCATCTAGATTCAGTTTTGTCTTGTATACCCACTTAACACCTATAACTGGTTTATTGGTTGGCCTATCTACCAATTCCCAGGTCTGATTCTTCTCAATCATATGAAGTTCATCCTCCATAGCCTTTATCCAGGACTTGTCCTGTGCAGCTTCCTCATATTTTTCTGGTTCTACAATAACCAGATTGCATCTAGCTATGACTTCATTGATAATCCTCCATTTAAGTGGTGTATGGTCATAAGTGTCTGTGATCTCTGCACTCTTTGATCCAGAACTTGATGACTCTCCTCTTCCTTCACTTCTGTAATATATGGTCGACTGAGATGTGAGCATAGGTCTAGGAGTCACAGTAGACTCAGGAGATGCAGGTACTTCAGGTTCTTCTGCTGCAATCGATTTTTCAGTGTCTGCAGAAATATAAACACTTGTGTTACCAGATTGTGTTTCTGATCCATCATTCCACTTCCATTCTGCACTCTCATCAAAAGTAACATCCCTTGACAATAGTAGCTTCTTGGTTTGAGGATCAAAAATCCTATAACCCTTCTCACATGTGCCATATCCCACAAATACTCCTTTTAGGCTCTTTGCATCCAATTTCTGCCTTAACTGTGCTGGAACATGCATATAGCACAGTGAACCAAACACTCTCAAGTGTGCTATACCAGGCTTTCTCCCACTGTATGCCTCAAATGGAGTTTGATCCTTCAAAGCCTTGGTAGGGCACCTATTCAGTATATATACAGCACTGTGTACTGCTTCTGCCCACAGATAATAAGGCATCTTCTTCTCATGCAGCATTGCCTTGGCCATTTCTACTACAGTTCTGTTCTTCCTCTCCACAACACCATTCTGTTGTGGTGTGTATCCAACAGTTAGTTGCCTCTGGATTCCTTGGTCTTCACAAAGTTGATTGAACTCATTTGATAGGAATTCACCACCTCTGTCACTTCTCACACATTTCACTTTGAATCCACTCTGCAGCTCAACCATGGACTTAAACTTCTTAAAACAGCTCAAAGCATCTGATTTATATCTCAGGAAATACACCCAAAGCATCCTAGTGCTGTCATCAACTATCAGCATGAAATACTTGTTCCCAGCCAATGACTCAGTCTGCATTGGTCCACAGAGATCAATATGGATCAATTCCAGTGGCTGCTTAGCTCTCCAAGCTTGTTCTTTTGGAAACCAATCCCTATGCTGCTTTCCTAGCTGACAACCTTCACAAACCTCCTCAGCTACATCCAAGTAAGGCAAATCATGCACCATCTCCTTTTCTCTCAACTGCTTTAGACCATTCGAGTGTAAGTGCCCCAACCTTCTATGCCAAATACTGCTGTTATGTACCACACTTGTTCTTAGAACAAGTTGCTGGTTTGGTACTAAGGTCAGTGGATAGCATATGTTTTCCTTTGCTTTAACTGTCAGAGCCATGTTTTCCAGTGTTGGACCATCGAAGATACTACATCTCCCACCTCCAAACACCAGGTAGTATCCATGCTCATCCATTTGCCCCACACTCAGTAAATTCTCCTTCAGACAAGGCAATAGCATCACATCTCTAATATATTTTCTTCCTCTGTTGGTCTCAATAGGCAGTGCTCCCATACCAGCTACATTCTCAAGCCTCCCATTTGGCATTTGCACTTTTCCAGCAACGTTTGCATTCACATTTACCAGCAAACTTGCATCTCCAGTCATGTGGTTACTGCAACCACTGTCAATGTACCATTCTCCTTTGGTTCTTGGTTCTGTAATAGTGCTGTTAGCATAAAACAGATTTCCAGAAACCTCTAATTGACTAGCATTGTTTGCTTTCTGCACTCTTTTCTCAGCAGTGCAGTCTCTAGCCCAGTGACCAAATCTCTCACAGTTATGACACTTTGATTGCCCCTTGTATCTACATTCTCCATAATGATACTTAGAGCATGTCTTACACTGTGGTTTTCCAGAATCTTGGCCACTGTTACTCTGTGATGAATGCTCCCCATGTGATCCACCACTAGATTTCTGCTGAAACTTTGGCTTCCCAGCACTCTTTTTATCCTTGGAGTGCCAGTTCTTCTGTGAGCTATTCCTGTTTTGAGGTTTAGCACTCACAGATAGTGATGAGAATGCCTTCTCATTCACTGTTTCAGTATGAAGATCTAGCCGTTGCTCTTGACTTTTCAAAATGGCTACAACCTCCTGTAACTCCACAGTGCCTAGATCCTTTGTGTTTTCTATCACTAAACATATCGGATCATACACTCTAGTCAGACTAATCAACACTTTCTGTACTAAACGTGTATTAGGCAGTTCTTCACCAAATGTCTTCATCTGGTTTATCAGCTCATTCAATCGTGTCAAATAAGTTGATAAGCTCTCATCATCCCTCATCCTTGTGTATTCAAACTCACGCCTTAGATTTTGCAACTTCACAGATCTCACCTGGTCACCACCGTGGTACTCTTTATGCAGTAGTTCCCAAGCTTCCTTAGATGATTCTGCATTTGCAATTCTGGGGAAAATCTGGTCGGAGATCGCGTTTTGGATGATACCAAGAGCTTTGGCGTCTCTCATCATCGCTAGCTCCAGCATCGACGCGTCATCTTCATCGTCGGTAGCTTCAACTTCCTCCGGCTTGCCGGATTTCTCCGGTTTCTCCGGTTTCTCCGGTTTCTTCTTCTTTTTTCTCGAACAACATTTCCTTGTTCTACCATCTTCCAGAGACCAAGTGATCTGAAAATGGTCACCATCTTTATCCTCCAGAACTCGTAGTTCTCTCCAGTGAAGGTCGGAGGTTTGACCTCACCTCCTGAACCAGCCATCGTCGCCGGAAACTGGGTTTGTTCGCCGGAAACTGGGTTTGAATCAAACTTCGTGAGCTTCCGATTAAGCTTCTCTTGAGCTCGGAATAGCTTCAGCTACTTCCAATCGGTGATTCAACCGGTTTTGACAAGATTACTCCCAGAGTTTCACGATCGACCTTGCTCTGAGGCCATGTTAGTCTTTGATATGGTTTTTTGGTTTAGTTGCAGGGGAAGTTTGAAGATAAAAATGGTGGTTTAGTGTATTGAAGAAGACGATAGATTAGGTGAGAGAAGAGAGAGAATTGAGCAACAAGAAATATCTCTGTAATGTTGTAATGCACAATCTGATTTTTCATTCATGTAAATTGGATGTTATACATCAATGCAAGATTCTATTACAATGCTATTTTGTGCTGATCTCTTGGACCACATACACAGAATTGCGCCACATAGGCTTACACACATTCTTCTATTATTCACACGCTTTCTTCTAGTCTTCACACAAAGCTCGTGGCTTTACTGCATTCTCCAATACGCTCAGCTTCATTCCTTCATCATTAAACAATCAGCTCAGCTCGACACTTAGTCTTCAACATACTCTCCTTTTTTTTGTTTTTGTTTTTTTTTTTGGTGGTTGTTTTTTTTTTTTTTTTTTTTTTTTTTTTTTTTTTTTTTTTTTTTTTTTTTTTTTTTTTTTTTTTTGTTGGGGTTTTTTTTTCTTTTTGGGGGCCGCGCGGGGGGGGGGGGGGACCAAACCCCCGCGGCCCCCCAGACCCCGGAGGGGGGGGGGGGGTGGGGTGGGGGGGGGGGGGTTTGGTGTTTTTTCCCCCGCAGAGTGTTATGGTCTTTTTTTTTTCCGCGCGGGTGTTTTTTTTTTTTTTTTGGGTTTTCGGACTTCAGTTTCCCATGATCAGTCGGTTGCTTTTGTTGAATGCTGTCTAATCTAATGCTATCATCTAATGCTATCTAATCTAATTTTTGTGTATTGCTAATAATACATTGTTTTAAGGCCAGTCTGACTTAATCTAATGCTTATTCTCTCAGTTCTCTTCATTGTGCCCTTTCCCGCACTCCATTAATCATCTATCTCTGTTTAGGTACAAAGTGGTATTTATGGGGTTGGTCTGTTCTTTCCTGCTTCATAATCTGGGTTTTCTTTTTTTTTACTAATCGGGGGGTGGGGTCCTTTTTTGAAGGTGCCTCCCTCCTTCATGTTCACATAAACTGTTTTTTAAACTTCTGAAACTTACATGTTTGTTTCGTGTTATTTCCTCAAGAATGCCTCGACAAAAGAATCTCTTAATCAAGAATGTCAATTTCCAGATCTTTCGTAGATCATGTTAGGCACTCAGGTCATTTCCTAGAACTAAAAGTCAATAGGTTAATGACCAATTTCTTGCCCTTTCTGAATTGTAACTTGAGGAATTTCTTGCCATTTTCCGAGATGTTGCACACCTAATTTTAACAATATACATCACTATTTGGGAATTATATGATAATTACCTTCTTTTCATGTTTACTTTGTGTTTTGTTGTTCCTCATTTATGCGTTTCAGTGATTTCTTCACTACTTTCCCCTATTGGAAGTTCTGCTTTTATTTGTTGAGGGGACATAGGCCGGATTAGTCCGGGGACTTTCTTATTATTTGTTTGAAATATTATAGGTAAAACCTCTACCTTTGCAAAAAGGAGGCTGAAAGTAATAGACAATCTGTCTCCTCAGTTGACTTTTGTTGAGTTTATTACACAAGCTGTTTGGTAAGCAGGCTGAATTAGTGCGTTTGTTTTTATGTGTTCATTGTGAAGCAATGTCCTTTTGTTTTTGTGGCATTGTATCCTTTGGACAACTTAGGTTATTGGATGGAAAATATAGAAGAGTTCTTTTAGATTTACTAGTTTCTATGTTCATGCTGGGCTGCTGCTGCTTCATGAGCTGATAATTGTTCCTGGATTTGCTTAGTTGATTTTACTTGGTTGTTTTCTGTTTTGTGGACTTCTTCACTTTTAATGCGAACTCGATAACTTATAAAATAATGTAAGATTTCCTGTTTCATCTTTTTTTATGAAGTAATCTGTGAAATATCAGCCTCAGCCAGTATTTAATTACTAACCATGACTACATTTGATTCTTTTGTACAGGTTGTAAATTTTGATATGCCCCAAAGTGCTGAAGGATATGTTCATCGAATTGGACGTACTGGAAGAGCATATAGCACTGGTTCTTCTATCTCCCTTGTGAGTTGTTAACATTACATCATGCACACACCCTGTACTCTGCATGGTGCCCCTCACCCTTTTCATAGTACAATTTTGTGTTTTGTTTTTTTTTTAAAAAAAAAATTAGTTTTTTTTTTTTTTTTTTTGTTTTTTGTTTTTTTTTTTTTTTTTTTTTTTTTTTTTTTTTTTTTTTGTTTTTTTTTTTTTTTTTTTTTTTTTGTTTGTTTTTTTTTTTTTTTTTTTTTTTTTTTTTTTTTTTTTTTTTTTTTTTTTTTATTATTTTAATTTAAAAAATTAATTTTAAAAAAAAAAAATTATTAAAAAAAAAAAAAATAAAAAAATAAATTTTTGGGCGAAAAAAAAAGGTTTTGGGGGGTTTTTTTTTTCTCTCCAGTCCCCTTTTTGTTTGGTGTTTTCCCTGCGCATTTTTTGCGACGAAGTTATCATCTTTCATTAACGAAATACTTCGTCGCCAAACCTCTACAAGGAGGAAACTTAACATTTACAGCGAGGAAGTCAATTTCGTCGCTGAAACCTACATCGATGATACAGTAAATTCGTCTCAAATTGCTTTCCCCGACGGACTTACTGCAACCACCTGGCAACAAAATAATTTCGTTGCTAACCACCTACAGCGACGAAAAAAGCTCTTTTTTGCGACGAAATATTTCCTCGCTAATAGCTTCATTAGTATAATGGAGGATACAAATACGAAAAGTCTAAAATAAAAATCACTATTGCTCAGGATAAAAGCTGAATCTTACTAAAGATTCAGTATAAAGCTTTTTATTTTTTAACTTATGCCCATCTCTATATGATTTCAGTGTTAATTTTCCTTTTCTCATTTGATCCAATATTCCCAAATTAAAAGAAGTGTGTTGAGAATTAAAAAAAATGCCCCAAAATGGACTCTGATTATTAATTAAACTCCCAAATACAACACCAACCATATGAATTTGAAACCCAATCTTGAGTAGGCTAGTGAATATAGCAAGTTTATGCTTGTGTACACTCCACAATGTCACATGTTTGAATTTCCCTAAAATCAACCAAGATATAAGTAGGGGTGGGATCGGAGATGAATCTCGATCCCGATTACGAAATCCTGATCCAGTCTAGATTCCGATTAGGGGCTAAAAATTATCCTGAATCCTGTCCTGATAAAGTTGGGATCACGATAATAAAATCTTAATATTGTTGGGATCCTGATATCAACAATCGGGAAATTCTGACAATGAAATCTCATGTATAATATAAAATTTTGGGTTATTATCATGAATGGTGCCTGAACTTTCATTAACAGGACTTCATGGTGCCTGAACTTTAAAAGTGATCAATTTGGTACCCAAACTTTTAAAAACCGGACTTCATAGTGCCTGAACTTTAAAAGTGATCAATTTGGTACCCAGACTTTAAAAAAGAGGACTATGTGGTACCTAGACTTTCAAAAAGAGGACTATGTGGTATCTTAATCAATTTTTTTAATTAAATTCCGTTAAAATGAAGGATAAAATGGTCTTTTAACATTAATTTTTATGTAAAATATTTTTTTTACCTCTCAACTTCTATAAATATGTTTTATGGTGTTTTGAAAAAAATGAAAATGTCATATAGCTATTTTAGATAAATAAACAAATTAATTAATGAAAATACAGTTGAACGGTAGATTTTTTCTATCTCTTAATTTCTATTAGAAATAATTTTTAATGTTCGAGTATATTTTTATTTGTCAATTTATCTATTACTTTTCAATAGTCATATGCATAAATGTTTTTTGAAACACCGTAAAACATATTTATATAGTGGTTGAGAAGTAAAAAAAAACTATTTTATGGTGTTTTGAAAAAATGAAAAATGTGCATATAGCTATTTTAGAACAATAAATTAATTAATTAACGAAAATATACTTGAACAGTAGACTTTTTCTAGTACTCAATTTCTATTAGAAATCATTTTTAATGTTCGGATATATTTTTATTTATCTATTATTTTGCAATAGTTATATGCATAATTTTTTTTTGAAACATCATAAATCATATTTATATAGAGGTTGAGAGGTATAGTATTTTACATGAAAATTAATTTAAAAAAGGGTTTTTAAATATGATTTATGATGTTTCAAAAATACTATGCCTCTCAACCTCTATACAAATATGATTTATGATGTTTCAAAAAAAACATTTATGCATATAACTATTGCAAAATAATAGATAAATTGATGAATAAAAATATACCTGAACATTAAAAATTATTTCTAATAGAAATTAAGTGATAGAAAAAATCTACCGTTCAACTATATTTTCATTAATCAATTTATTTATTATCCTAAAATAGCTATATGACATTTTCATTTTTTTCAAAACACCATAAAACATATTTATAGAAGTTGAGAGGTAAAAAAAATATTTTACATAAAATTAATGTTAAAAGACCATTTTATCCTTCATTTTAACGGAATTTGATTAAAAAAATTGACTAAAATACCACATAGTCCTCTTTTTGAAAGTTTGGGTACTACATAATCCTTTTTTTTAAAGTTTGGGTACCAAATTGATCACTTTTAAAGTTCAGGCACTATGAAGTCCGGTTTTTAAAAGTCTGGGTACCAAATTGATCACTTTTAAAGTTCAGGCACCATGAAGTCCTGTTAATGAAAGTTCAGGCACCATTCATGATAATAACCCTTATCATGTCATTGCCATTCTCCTATGTTTCCTGAAACTTGAAGGGAATCCTGAACTGCGAATGGGCCCCGGGTCAATGCCCAAAATTCTGTTTCTCACAATGTTCCAAAGTGATTTTTTGTGCATTACTGACTTGATTCGAATTTTGTAACGATGGCTGCCTTTTGGTCTGCTTTCTTTCAGTATGCGGCCTATCTTGCAGAAAAACAGAAAATAAGTGTAACTGATATAGTTATTGAAGCATTGAGCAAAGCTGGTTTGGATGAGCAGATTGCCCTGGATGTCATGATTCAGTCCACTAATAGTTCTGTCCTAACAAAATTTGAGAAAAGCAATTATGAACGTATATACAAGATTGAAGAGAAAATTGGTGATGCCCTCAGTACAACTATTGGGGACATAAAGAAGTTTGCTGATTCTGTTGTCATCACCAAGGAGTCTGTTTTCCCCACAAGTGAAGCATTCATCATTGGAGTGACAGATATTGTACCAAGGCTACAAGCAGCTAAGCTTCCTGTTTATGTTGAACTCTTCAGCAATGAGTTTGTATCACAAGCCTGGGACTTCTTCGCAGATCCAACTGTGGAGATAAATACGTTTGTTGCAGTGGCCAATGTTGATGGTGTGATAACAGAGTTCCCCAAAACGGCTGCAAGATACAAAAGTGTAAACTTCTATTCAATCGTCCCGGTTTGCATGATTTAACTAGATGCCATTCCCCCTCTGTAGATTATTATCGTAGTTCAAATCCATTGTTGGCTCCTACATTGCCTGACATATTTTGATGCAAATCTGCATAGACCATTCCAAGTGATCTTATGCCCAATATATTTTACTGAGCCAGTTTTATGCTTACCGTCACAGAATTTTTTGTTTTGAGCTCCCTTTGGGTTTATTTGTTCGTTGGGGCATCACTCAAAGTGAAATAAGCTATCTTAGGGCTATCTAAGCATGCCAACCAAACCCTCATTTATTGGTGCTTGATTGTTGTAGAGAACCGGTGTTTAGCTCAAGCAGAAGTATCTAGCTACATGAGCCCTGTTCAGCCCGGTAGTTTAGTACAGCTTGTTGATCCTAGTTCGATTCCTCCTGCTGAGGCTCCAAATGCTGTCCTGACAGAGAGTGATGTCATTGAGCTACCGTTGCCTTCCATTGATGCCCCAGGAGCTCCACATAACGGACAGCCTAAGATGGCTGCGGGTTTCTTCCTCTCAAATCTGGCCATGCTTACTATCGCTCTTTTCCTGCTCTGAAACCGCGAGGCATACACTCGATAGTACTTGTGGCCTTGTAATATTCCCATCCCATTGCTCTTGCTTGGATAGTTTTGCTGAATGAATAAGGGGCTAATCTTTTTTTAATTTTTAACCATATTACTGAACATGTCTTTCTATTCAGGCTTTTGATGTTGTACGTAAAGCTCATTGTTTCCCTCGTAAATTAAGGATATACGGACTATTAAAACCACTAAGATATAGGTATGCATATAATGGTTCATTTGAATGCAGTATTTTTCCAATTTCCGTGTTGGTAGGAGTGACCTATTATTCTTGGAAAAATTACATTTTGATACTACTTGAAGATCAAAATACCCAAAAACACTACTACACTTTAAACATTATAATATACTACTACTTTGACACATGTTGATTTATAATTGGGTTGTACACTTTAATAACAACTTTTAACTCCACATGCGCTGCAAAATATGCTCAATCTCTTCTTCGACTTCCCTGCTCTGTAATCCACTCGAGAAATCTCCCTACAAACTTCAAAACACTCTTTTACCCATAACTTTCTCATCCGGACTCCGTTTGACACGAAATCAATTGGGTTGGATTCATCTCGTCGCCCTCTTTCCATAGACACCAAGATTGTAACCCCAGACCCACTGTAGAGAGATATCGGAACCGCAACATCTTCACGTTTTCCGGCGAGATTCTCCGATTCCAGCGACAAATGAAATGAACCACCACCCAAAATTTCATCCTCTCATCATTCTAAACACAACCTAACCAATATTGAGCTTTAGTTTGTAGCAGATCATCGCCGGTGAGCCTCATATATTGGTTGAAACTTTCCGGTGAGTTTCCGGCGAGTTTCTGGCCAAGGTAGTCTTTGAAACTAGTCTAGAAAGCTTTGTTGGGTTGTTTAGATGAAGATTGATATAAAAATCATATGAATTGATGGTGAATCAACACAGCTATTCTTTCTCCTTCATTTTGAAGGACTTCCTTCAATTTGAAGGATCACATCCTTCAATTTGAAGGAGCACATCCTTCAATTTAAAGGAAGTGCTCCTTCAGATCTGTAGGAAACTGTCCTTCAGATTTTTGAAGGAGCACTTCCTTCAATTTTTTAAGGATCACATCCTTTAATTTGAAGGATCACATCCTTCAATTTGAAGGAAGTGCTCCTTCATATCTGCAGGAAACTGTCCTTCAGATTTTGAAGGAGCACTTCCTTCAATTTGAAGGATCACATCCTTCAATTTGAAGGAAGCGCTCCTTTAGATCTGTAAGAACCTGTCCTTTAGATTTTTTTTAAGGATCACATCTTTCAGATTTTTGAAGGAAGTCCTCATTCCCCACAAACTTCAAAACACTCTTTTACCCATAACTTTCTCATCCGAACTCCGTTTGACATGAAATCAATTGGGTTGAATTCGTCTCGTCGCCCTCTTTCATAGACATCATGATTGTAACCCCAGACCCACTGTAGAGAGAGACCGAAACAGCAACATCTTCACGTTTTTTGGTGAGGCGCGTGAGTCTCACGCTCACGTGAGCAGTAGTGGGCTTTTAGTGTAGTTTTGGAAAAGTAGTAGTATTTTGTAAAAATTTTATTGTGGTAATGTTTTTGGGCATAATAAAAGTGTGATAGTAGTTTTTGGGTGGAAGCCCATTATTCTTTTGTACCCCTTATATTTTTTTTTTTTTAAAAAAAATTTTGTAGTGGTGCCACTTCACTTTGCCACGGGTCAACGTACCCACGTCTTTTTGATATTGTCTACTCATATTTACAACATCAAAATATTAATGGCATAGATGTCTGCTTTTCAAGGAAGGAAGGAAGGTTTGCTATAAAAAACAAACATTCACAGCTTCAAATCCTCAATGTCCCTTTCCTTTGAATATTTCTACTCCTATTCTTGGCTCTCTCTACGCGGCTTCCAGTAGGTTTCTGAATTAATATTAAACTTTTCCCTGATTACCAACAAATTTTTTATTGATTAAATTCTGATCTTTATCAATCAATTGGGTGAATCAGAGCCGTCCATTGCATGTGCTGCCAGCCTACTAGATGGCCCTTGGAGCTACCCTTTGCTCAGATTAAAGCTCGTCGTCTAAAATACAAATGTTAGATTCTAATGTTACTCCATGCAAGGAGAGGTAAAGTTTTTTATTTTTTATTTTTTTTATTGATGAATACGACGACCACTAAAAAGGGGCCTAAATATGTGTTCTTTAGAGCAACTCCACCGCAAAACCACGGGCGAGGTCGAAGGCGAAGGCAAAATTTTGCTTTCCGCCCGATTGATTGTGCAGGCAATCAAATAGGAGTCTTCATCATTTGCATATTCTAAAAAGAATATAGAAGCAGTTGTGGCATCATTTTTCACTGTTACACATTCTAAGTTTATACTACAATTAAAACATGCACATATAACATGATACGACCCGTTCCGAAAATTTTCCCAAAATATCGTGAAATGACCAAAATGCCCTTAGATGGTCAAACGTTGACTTTGTGAACAGTAAGAATTTACATATTCAATGTTGGACTCTATGCGAAGAGCTCGAAGATACGAACGTGTCCGCGAAGACGGAATCGAATTCCGAGTTGTATCGAAGAAGTTATGGACGAAAAACGATTATGTGAAGATGTGGGTTGTGACACGTGGCAGGCCAGGATTGGCCAATGCCACAGTGTCAGCCAATTATTGGCCAGCACTGTGTTGGGCTTTAAAACCCAAAAGAAGACCCGTGGGCTTGCATTTTTCCGGAAACCCAAACCCGCCGTTGACTCGCCGGCGGCCACGGATCGGAGAAACTGAACCCAGAAACAGCTTCCCCTCGCCGAGACGAAGCCGAAGCACCCCACATCGTCGACGGAAACCCACGGAATCGCCGGCAACAAGACGAACGGAATCCGCGAGCTTTCCGGCGTGATTCCGGCCAGCACAGTCCAAGGTGAGTTCTAAAAGTTATAGATTTGGATTCCTTGGCTTCCGTAGATGAATTTTGATATAAGGATCGTTGAATTTGGTTGAGAATTGAGGAAGATAGAGGGTTTTGAAATCGGACGAATAGTTGCTGGGAAATTCCCAGTTTCCGGCGACTGTAGCGGCGGCCGGCACGGCGGAGGGGATGAACTCGCCGGAATCTGGAATTCTCCAGATTCCGATGAGTTTTCCGGCCGGCGGTGATGACGTCATCACCGATGATGACGTCAGCTGCCACGTGGACGCCGCGTGGAGGCCACCTCAGCGCTGAGTCAGCGCCACGTCAGCACTGTGTCAGTGCCACGTCAGCGCCGGAGTGCTGACGTCAGCAACGTTGACCGGTTGGTCAATACCGTTGACCGTCGTTGACTGGCCGTTGACCGGCGTTGACCAAGTTTGACCGACCACTTTTCCGAGTGGAAACGACGTTCCGGATCCAATGGCGAATTCCGTTTTGCCATCCGAGTTACGGTTGTACCCCAATTGAGCAAAATGTGGAGAATTGGGGTTTTACGATTATTCTTATTATTCTTTGTGGTAATCGTTATTTATTGGGATTGTTAGGTGATCGGTTCCCGAGGAATCAGCGTTACCGACCCAAGCCTACGGACGACGATGACGATCGCCCGGCCTATCTGTGAGTGGACGGATTTTGGTTTTGATTGTCGTTTGAGCATGCTTTATATTTATGTTTACGTATCTTTATGCTTTGGTGAGTATTGTTTGTGTATGGTTATGTTACATGCATTTGTGATATGATGATGTGATCGTGGGATCCTTGTTGGTGTTGGTGAGTTTTTGGAGCATACTATGTCCGTATATGCATATAAGTTTGTTATGCTGGTTATGTGGGTTTATGTTGCGGGATATGCTGGTTGTTGCTGGTTAGTGTTGGTTAGGGTATGTGTTTTACCTGGTATGGTTAGTATGGTTTCCTCACCCTGTACATTGGTATTGTGAATACAGTCTCCTTGCCAATGTACTTACCCTTGCCAATTGGTATTGTGAATACAGTCTCCTTGCCAATTGATAGTATACTGTACATTGGTATTGTGAATACAGTCTCCTTGCCAATGTACTTACCCTTGCCAATTGGTATTGCGAATACAGTCTCCTTGCCAATTGGTAGCATACTTTACATTGGTATTGTGAATACAGTCTCCTTGCCAATGTAAAGTGCATAATTATGTGTGACTGTTTATTGTCGTTGTGAGTTTGGTTGTTGCTGCATGTTTGTTATGGTATAGTTGTATATTACTGTTTTAACTGTGGGGGATTATTATTATGTTTTATAAACGTTTTACACTGACATTTGTTTTCCCTGTCCACTCACCTTTGTTTTGCGCCCCCTCAGGACTTGAGACTATTGAGCACCACCGAGAGGAGCGGCAGAAGTCAGTATAGTCCTGTTCTTGGTCACAAAGAGTAGGAGACTCTTTGCTATCCGCCTTTTGGCTGTAGTTGGCGTACGTAGCTGTATTGTGTTTTATTTCGCCTTCGGGCAGTACAGTTGTGTAGTTTGCTTCCGTTGTAGATGCTCTGATACATTGTTGTTATTTATTCTATTGGGCTTCGACCCAAGTCTTGCTTTTGGTTGGTTTTACCTTGTTTGGGTTGTCGTTACGTGTTAGTCCAGGCTACGTCATCCGTCCGGGTGATGGCCGCACTCCCAGGCCCCACTTTTCGGGGCGGGGTGTGTCATAACAGACTGGTTATATTATGTGGCTCTATTTTTAAGCATGGTCTTACTTTTATCAATGGATGATAGTTTCCATTAGGCACAATTAGTAAGACGAAATAGCGTTTGACTCACATGCACAATTGCTTCCATTGGGAAGTGTAGATGATACTTCGTACATGACCCCAAAACAATGCAAATGTGATCAACTTTGAAAGCTACCAGTCAAACTTGACAACAAATCACAAAGAAATCATGCTATACGCAAATGTGCTCTTACTAGTTAAATAGGCAATAGTGGACTCCGCGTCACCACAAGCAATCGTTTTCTGTTGTTCGGCCGCCAATTTATTGTACAAATCTTTCTTTGTAATATCCATATGCTCGTAACCTCCTCAACAGTCAACCAGATACTCCATTATTTGAGTTGGTTTAATCCCAACCCTTCGCATTGCCAATGATTATAATCCCAATATTTCATGATTCGGCTCGACCAAAGAAAACGTGCTTCATGAGCCTTTGCCAATTCGTGAGAATGCACATGGTAAAATGATGAGACAATATACACCCTGGTTTTCCTACACATCCTCACGCGAAATGAAGCGCCACAATTTTCTCTTGTTAGTGCCCTTTCCCGACATTCCCTATCCTCCCATCTTCGTCGCTTTCGTGATCTTTCACCTTGCTTCCCACAAACCCATTGCCTCATTATCACAATGTCATCCTCTATTTTCCGAGCATCCTTCCTAACAGTGAAACCAACAAAATCTAGCATATTTCTTGTAGAATGCATATGCTTCATCCACTGTTTTAAATTGCATCTTAGCAATTTTGTTTGGCTCATACCAATCATCATTTTCTCCAGACAACCCGGAAATCTCCTCTGCATTTGAAAATCTTCAAGGTTAGAATGTTGTCGGTATTCAAAACTTATTATAACACTTTTAGTAAAATATAACTTACAAACATCAAATACAACAATGATTTAATGTTACAACACTTTAAAATTGTATAATACAGTGGTATAGAAACTAAATCCACAATAACAGTGCAAGTGTCGTACTGAACCCTATTGCAAAACCACATTATAACACTAGTAAGTTTGATATAGGAAAAAATATTAAAATATAATACCTTTTTCAGTGCTATAGTAACGATTTTAATTGTACAAACTCAACTGTAATGATGTATCGTCGGTAGCGAAATCTAACCTTGATTTCCCTCTTCGTAAGTAGAAAAACCAGTAGCTTGAATATATGAATCATCATCATCATCTTCTGCGAAATCATGGCCTGAATGAATGTCACCATTATCTTTTGCTAAGTCCTCCGCATCATTAAGGTTCTCTCCCCAATCCCCTTCATAGTTGTCCTCTAAAGTCTGATCATTAGAACTTTGTGCGGAATTAGATAACCAAAAATGCTCATCCTCCACGGGGCTCTTCCCTTGATTGTATTCGACATAGTCTCTGGAATATGAGATGTCGTCAGACAAGAACGGCTCCCCACTGTCGGACATGATGAACTACAAACCCCTGCGAGAACAAGAAGAAGGGGAACACGGCTTCGATCATCAACTTTTTACGAGAATCAAAGGTTCCATCATTACCGTTTTGTGAGATAGAGGTTTTCTTCTGTGATACGGCAACCACAAAAGACGGCCAACAACCCTCACCCTTAAAACACGGCAACCACTATAAACCCCTGCGTGAACAAGAAGATGGGGAACACGGCTTCGATCATCAACTTTTTACGAGAATCAAAGGTTCCATCATTACCGTTTTGTGAGATAGAAGTTTTCTTCTATGATACGGCAACCACAAAAGACGGCCAACAACCCTCAACCTTAAAACACGGCAGCCACTATACATGTACACAAAAATATGTTCAAATCCAACGGTGAAAATACATCACTAACTTGATCAATGGTCTAATTAATTCAAAATTAATGAATGGTTAAGATATATTAGGTGTAAATCCATGGTCTAAAATATTCAACATGTTTAATATAAATAAAATGTATCGGTGCATTTAATTTAGAAAATGCACTGAAGAATTTTCCTTATTAATTTAAGTAAATTATTATAAGAATATTGAAATCTTCATACATATACAAAATTAGTGTTGATTAAATTATTTATATTTAGATTAGGGTTTCTCAAAAACTTTTAATTGAATTTTGTGGGTTGATTGTTCTTTATATTGATTATTTTGTCATGTTTATTGTTATGATTGAAAGTTATGGCACCTAGAAAGTACAAATCTGGAAGTATGAAGAGGAAACAAAGGGAGGAACAGTTGATGCTGTCGCCAGCCATGGCCATGCTCTCTCTAATATGCATATTTGGCAGAACTCTGTTCCTACTTCTGCCCGTACTGCTTTGTTATTTGACTCTGTAAACGCTGGTTGCCCCAGAGGGTTCTCTCTTTAATTCATTATATTTTTCATCAAAAAACAAGAGGAAACAAAAACAGAGGGAGGAACAGTTGATTCAATTACAAAGGAGCCCTTGATAGGTTTTTTGTTAGAGAACAGCCAATGTCAACTGAAGATTTAGATGAGGAAGAACACAATGTGTAGGATATTTGTATCTTAGACTTATTGTAAGATTGGCTATCCTTGTAACAAAAAACATTGTAATATAATTCACATGCTCAATCTAGGTTTTAGAGTTTAGCGTTAGGCTTAGAGATAAGTGGTTGAAGTGAAGAGCAAGAAATGAAGAAGGACTCAGATGCACTTGACTAAATCTGCACCTCATATTAGCTGCACATGCATAAAGTTTTATAACTTAGGATAATTTGAGAAAAGTGTCTTTTTCATCAAGAAACTAAGTTTTCACATGTTCGGTGTCTAGTTACCTTAAAACCCGTTTTGTCCTCTGACAGTGAGGGTGATTGGTCACTTAAACAGAACAGGCTTTTACCCGGTTTAGACAGGTCATGTCTCTATCCGGCTGAAGCATGCTTTTAACCACTGTGTAATCAACTGCATCCCACTATCTCGACCTTGCCTAGGTCAAAAGAGTTTAAGAAAATCTCAGCCGCTCCTCTAGAGAGATCTGAGCTGCCCCTTTCATATTTCCCTTGGCTATAAATACCAAACTCTTTCCGCCACTTTCTCTTGGGGTTTTTGCATAAAGTTTTCAAATACTCATCTTTCAAAAACTCTCTTATCTTGCTGCCTCCTTGTTCGAAATCATATCTTACATCCTTGTGAGCTTTCATTCTTGTTAAGTTTCTACAAGGATTCATAAGATGGCATGCACATGAATTTCTTCTAAGTTTCGGTTCTTCTCAAAATCATATCTTTGAAGGAAACCTTGAAGAAGTTCTCATCTTCACCGTTTCAACTTCCTTGTTTTCAAAACTCGTTTAGTTTAGAAGTTGAAATAGTGGTCTTTGATCTTGTCTCCCATGTTCACACATTAATTGAGACAAGGTTGATATTTAGGAGTCTTTTGACTTCATGTTTTTCTGCCAAGTTTTGTAACTGTTGCAGAAGAACACTCAGTTATCCAGCGGTTTTATTGAAGCTCTTTAGCTCTCTGTAACTCTGCTGGTGACTAGTCACATATAATCACAGCTTATACATTTGGTGCCGCTGACCAGACATACGTGTGTATTCTCTGGAAAGTGAATGACCAGTCATCTGTACCACTGGAGGTGAAGCGATTGAAGAAGAAGCCGCACGAGGAATTGATGCATCTAAGACTAGGTACATTAGATATTGAGCATTGTATGAACCTTGTATTGGGCATCTTTTTGCCGTTTCATAGTGGAAGGCCGGTCTTCTGATAGACCCCGGTTTTTTACCCTTTGGGGTTTTTCCGGGTACCAAAACATTGTGTTCATCTCTGTGATTTGTTAACAAGCTGACTAGTCATAAAATCGGAATTAATTATGCACCAACTTAACTTACAATGCAATCCGGAAAAACTGTGTGACTGATCATCAAAATAACTGTTGCATTAGAACCGCTGGAATTGAGTAGGCTGTAGTTGTGGATAGCCCGCAGAGTTCATCTTCACTGAATCTGTTTTGGGAACCTAAGTTGGCATAGCATTCGAATGTGTTTTGAGCAACTTCACAAGCATACACAAACTGTTAATTAAAGGACTGGTCACATATTTCAGTGTGGAAACTAAGTGACTGGTCACGTTGTTCAGTACAGAAACAAAGGTTCGAGTTCATTACTTTAGGTGACTAGTCACCTAAGTAATCTGTTGTGTGAATTGTTTGTACTTGCCGTGACTTAATTGAAAATTACCCCCCTCATTGCCAACATGCACAATGATAATGAGGAATTAATTGAAAATCATGGATTTGATGAAAATATTGGTGATGCACCTAGTCCCATTGAGAATGATGGATTCAATAATTTGTTAGCTTCGAATTTATCTTTTTTTATTAGTACATTGTGGGTAGAAAATAACTATTACAGTATGTTTGAAGATGAATTGAAAGGCCCCAGTAAATTTTTTAACCAGACCCCCAAATTCTCAACTACAGCACTGATCGAGTTTTCAGGTATACAGGTCAGTATGCCCACCCCTAAATCCATCCATCCACACTACCGAGTTTTGGTTGCTCTGGCTTGCAACGGTAGTGTGTGGTGCGTGACGCACCGTGCGTCCCACCTCGAACACGACCATGTTTCGCGCCCAAATGAAGTCATGGTTTTGTAGCCCAAATCATTGGACTCCACATAAGGCATTGCCAGATTGGTGATACATGTTGTGGGCCCCTGCTCTACCTGTCTCCAATCAGCGGATGATCAAACTGGTGCTCTGCTAGGGTTGGTGGCTCGAGCCGTTGATTGACCGATCACCTCCGTCGTGCAAGCTACGGTGTTCATATTTGGTTCTGCAAATGGTTTTGATCTGCTGCATTAGCTCTCATTATACTCTTGTAGAATTTATTTTTTTTTAGTTTTTAAGGAAAAGTGGAAGATACAACCCACCCAAAAGATGACTGATCATAGTAGTGGCAAGGTGATAATGCATATGGTTTATCAACATTTCATAATTAACATGATGATAAAAGAAATTTCTTGTGCTTCTTTTATGCAAATGCTTTTATCACTTTTTTCTCACTGTAATTATAAGAAATGATAAGTATATTGCTCTCATTTTATGTACAATAACACTATTGGCACCAAGTAGTTTACCAAGTTTTCGATACCAACACATATGGCAAGTGCCACCTCATCTTTTTAATGCATATTATAATTTATTTTGAATTAAAAACACCTATTAATCATCAACAAATAAAAAGAGAAAAAGAGAGATCAGAAAACCCTCCACCACCGTAGTCCTCCACCACCACTGCCCCTTTCTCACAATCAAGGGCGGAGCAAGAAAATGATATAGGGCTAGGCTAAATTTTTTTTCTTGTCGTCCTATAAGTTTTGTTTTTATTCACATGCAAAATATTAATAAATATCAAACTAAACAACATACCTACATAAAAGATTAGGTTGATAAGACCCTAATTTAATATCAATAAACATCAACCCGCGCCTTTGCTTCGCCGATTTAATCTTCGGATAGAAGAAAAGCTTAGGTTGATAAGGTCCTAATTTGATATAAGACCTTCAAATCTCATCGTGGCTATTAATAGGGAGTTCAGACATTGGAATACGCTTTCCCGGATCCCTTTTTAAAGAAGTGAGCTCAAATTCGTTAAGTTCACCTATTTGAGATCTTGGGATAGAACTATCAATACCAACAATAGGTGTACGCCACTTATCAATAGTAGAAGCAGAAGTTTTAGCCACATTATCAATATTAGAAGCAGATGTACCCACGTTAGCCTCGCCACTTTTTGTGAAGAAGGAATCAATTGTTTTTCCTCTTTTGGCTGGCCTATTATCTTCACATGCCATAGATTCTAAATTTGTTGTGGTGTTTGTTTTGTTTTCAAATCATAGAATGATATAAGGTGAAAAAAGATCATAAACTTTTTTTTTTTATATATATATTTTACATTTTTTTATATCTCTCACTTAATAATCAAAATAAAAAAAAAGAAAAAGATTTTGGTTAAAAGAAAAGAAAACATACAAACAAAAAAGATGGATGAGTGACAGCCAACATTTTCGTTATTTTATTTTTTTTCTTAGAGGAAAATATTTTTTCTTTTCCTTTTCCCAAAGAAGAGTGTAGGATATTTGTATCTTAGACTTATTGTAAGATTGGCTATCCTTGTAACAAAAAACATTGTAATATCATTCACATGCTCAATCTAGGTTTTAGAGTTTAGCATTAGGCTTAGAGATAAGTGGTTGAAGTGAAGAACAAGAAATAAAGAAATATTCAGATGCACTGCGACCAATTCAGCACCTCATGTCATTTGCATATACATAAAGTTTTCTTAACTTAGGTTTAAAGTGAGAAAAATGTGTTCTTCATTAAAAACTCAGTTTTAGCATATTCGGTATCTAGTCACCCTAGATCCCGTTGGTTCTCTGTCAGTGAAAGTGATTGGTCACTTGACAGAGCACGCTTTTACCCGGTTTAGACAGGTCATGTCTTTATCCGGCTGAAGCATGCTTTTAACCGCTGTGTAGTCAAATGCATCCCACTGTCTTGATTCTGCCTAGGTTAAAATTGCTTAAGAAAATCTCAGCCGCTCCTCTTGTGAGATCTGAGCCGCCCCTTTCATATTCATTTTGGCTATAAATACCAAACCCTTTCCGCCACTTTCTCTTGGGGTTTTTGCATAAAGTTTTTCAAATATTCATCTTTCAAAAACTCTCTTATCTTGCTGCCTCCTTGTTCGGAATCATATCTTACATCCTTGTGAGCTTTCATTCATGTTAAGTTTCTACAAGGATTCATAAGATGGCATGCACATGAATTTCTCCTAAGTTTCGGTTCTTCTCAAAATCATATCTTTGAAGGAAACCTTGAAGAAGTTCTCATCTTCACCGTTTCAACTTCCTTGTTTTCAAAACTCATTTAGTTTAGAAGTTGAAATAGTGGTCTTTGATCTTGTCTCCCATGTTCACACATTAATTGAGACAAGGTTGATATTTAGGAGTCTTTTGACTTCATGTTTTTCTGCCCAGTTTTGTAACTGTTGCAGAAGAACACTCAGTTGTCCAGCGGTTTTACTGAAGCTCTTTAGCTCTCTGTAACTCTGCTGGTGACTAGTCACATATAATCACAGCTTATACATTTGGTGCCGCTGACCAGACATACGTGTGTATTCTCTGGAAAGTGAATGACCAGTCATCTGTACCACTGGAGGTGAAGCGATTGAAGAAGAAGCCGCACGAGGAATTGCTGCATCTAAGACTAGGTACATTAGATATTGAGCATTGTATGAACCTTGTATTGGGCATCTTTTTGCCGTTTCATAGTGGAAGGCCGGTCTTCTGATAGACCCCTTGTTTTTTACCCTTTGGGGTTTTTCCGGGTACCAAAACATTGTGTTCATCTCTGTGATTTGTTAACAAGCTGACTAGTCATAAAATCGGAATTAATTATGCACCAACTTAACTTACAATGCAATCCGGACAAACTGTGTGACTGATCATCAAAATAACTGTTGCATTAGAACCGCTGGAATTGACTAGGTTGTAGTTGTGGATAGCCCGCAGAGTTCATCTTCACTGAATCTGTTTTGGGAACCTAAGTTGGCATAGCATTCGAATGTGTTTTGAACAACTTCACAAGCATACACAAACTGTTAATTAAAGGACTGGTCACATATTTCAGTGTGGAAACTAAGTGACTGGTCACGTTGTTCAGTACAGAAACAAAGGTTCAAGTTCATTACTTTAGGTGACTGGTCACCTAAGTAATCTGTTGTGTGAATTGTTTGTACTTGCCGTGACTTAATTGAAAATTACCCCCCTCATTGCCAACCTGCAATTGGGGCGAGGGCGGGGCTTTAGATATACATAAAGCCGGTCTAGGGACTGGTTGGTTAGGGGTCTAGTCATGGAAAGAGATCGAGTAGCCGGTTCGGTGAATTCACCTCCCTACTTCGATGGCACAAACTATGCTGCTTGGTGTGATAAATTTGAAATTTTTCTTGATGCTTATGATGAGTTTGCATTTCAGTATTTGTCTATTGAATGGCGTCCTCCGTTTAGAATCGTTGACGGTGAGAGAGAGAACATTCCAAGAGATGACTGGACACAGGTCCAAGTCAATGCGTCTAATGCAAATAAGAAAGCTAGGAATGCTATAGCTGTTGCTGTATCCAGTGCGCAATATTCACATATTGAACACTGTACAACAGCTAGGGAAGGTTGGGATAGATTGCGTGTCATTCATGAGGGTGATGACCAGGTTCGGGATTTAAAACTTGAGATGGTCCTCTCCGAGTTTGAGGAGCTTAGAATGACCGATTCAGAGAGCTTCTTTGATTTTTATCTTAGAGTTGAGAATGTCACAAATTCTGCAATGAGTCTAGGGTCACCAATTTCAGAACTTACGGTTATACAAAAAATCTTAAGGGTGTTGCCTAGAAGGTTTTCTGCGAAGAAGACCGCGATCAAAGAATGTCAAAACACTTCCTAAACTTGTTGGAAAATTGAAAACCTATGAGCTTGAGTTAAAATTGGAAGAGAGTATGCACAAAAAGGACAAAGGTGTTGCACTGCAGAGTGTGACTGATCACCCAGAACCCAAGAGTTTCAAGTCTGACCAGTCATCTTCTGTGGATGATGATATGGCATTATTTGTGAAAAGGTTTAGAAGAATCTTAAGGGATAGAAAGGATCACAAGGGTAGTACAAGTTATCCTAGAGAGTCAAAGTTCAAACCTCAAGGTGAAATGACTAATGAAAAGAAATTTGAAAGGAACTCAGGGTCTAGAGATAACAAGTTCAAGAAGGGTCCGATTAAATGTTTTACTTGTGGTGGGACTGGTCACATTTCTGTTGATTGTGCTAACAATAGGAAAAAGTCATACAAAGGCAAGGATAAGGCCTTGAAAGCATCTTGGAGTGATAGTGAGGATGAGGAATCACTTCACTCTAACTCTTCTTCTGATAATGAAGATGATGAGATTGCCTTTGTTGTTAGAATCTCTGATCACAACTCAGTGGGTGAGGAATCCGAGTCGGGTTCACAACACATGACTGATGATGACCAGTCACCTGAGATGTATTGTCCTGTTTTTCATGGATTATGATGCTCTTCCAGAGAATCAGACTTATGAGAAGATGTGTGAAAGGTATGATGCCTTATTTGATGAAACTTGTGTGATCAAGGCTGATAGCATTGAGCTGAAAAAGCGTTGTAATGAGTTAGAACTGGAAAAGGCTGCACTCTGTCTCGCTTTAGAGGATTACGAGACCGGTCATTCACATAGAGAAAGGGAGAGTGCAGATGACCAGTCATCTAAGTCTAGATTTGAAGTCTTGTATACACAGATGTGTGTTGAGTATGAAAAGGTTAAAAAGGAAAACAAAGATCTTAGACATCTACTGTGCATTTCGGAAAATGACATCAATCTCATGCATAGTAAAAGTCTTAAGTTGAAAGAAGAAGTTGAGTCACTCAAGCAATCTAATGTCTACTTGGTTGAATACAATAAATCATTGCAAGTAAAGGTTAATGATCTGTCAATTGGTTCGGCAAAGTTAGATAAGATGCTTAATGTTGGGAAAAGTCACAATGATAGGACTGGTCTAGGTTTTGTAGCTGCTGGGTCTGGTCCCTCAACTTCACAAACGAGGTTTGTAAAAGCTACAGTAGCAACATCGTCTAAATCACCTGTCAAGTCTGTTGCACCGGAATCTAGAGTCAGCACTAGCAAAAAGAGTCTTCAAGTGTCGTCTAGGTCCATTGTTCCTTCAAGGACTAGATTTGTGCCCACATGCCATCATTGTGGAATGACTGGTCACATTAGGCCAAAGTGTAATAAGCTGAAAAACAAGAGTGTGACTGGTCACAATGGGTCACTTAAAGAACAGGTTGATCTGTTGCTAGTTGAAGTAACCAGAATAGCTAAACTTGTTGGGTCATCTTCCCCATCACCCAGTGCTCCTCAAAAGAAGTGGGTAAAGAAAAATGAAACCTGTCTTGTTGCATTGTCTGTTTTGAATGTGCGTGATCCAACTCGTTGGTACATAGACAGTGGCTGTTCCAAACACATGTCTGGTGACAAATCTGTCTTTGTAAATTTTAAGGATTTTGATGGTGGTTGTGTAGAATTTGGAGGTGGTGAAACTACAAAGATGACTGGTCAAGGTAGTGTTAAACTTCCGGGTCTACCAGTCCTCGAAAATGTAAGGTATGTAGAAGGCCTTAAGTCCAACCTTATCAGTGTATCACACCTGTGTGATCAGTGGGCTGAAGAAGTCTGCATGTCAACAAAAGGTTGTAGGATTATTGATAGCAAGGGTCAGGATCTAGTCAGGACAGGCAGATCAAATGACTATACTCTTGATAGCCAAACCTTGGCTACCAAGGTGACCTGTCACTCTGTGACCGATAAGACCACTGCTTTATGGCATCAACGGTTAGGACATATGAATTTCAATGATTTGTACACCTTGGCCAAAAAGCAACTTGTTAGAGGTATCCCAAAGTTAGATAAGCCGTCTAAGCACATTTGTGGTCCATGCCAACTGGGCAAACAGTCACGTGTCGCACACAAGAGAGTCAAGGATGTTGGGACTAGTCACCCCCTTGAACTCATTCACATGGATCTTGTTGGTCCAGTTCAAACCGTGTCTGTTGGTGGTAAGAAATACATTCTTGTGATTGTTGATGATTTCAGTAGGTTTTCTTGGGTGTCCTTCTTGAGAGAAAAGTCTGATGCTTTTCAAAATTTTGTGACGGTATTCAAGCAAATTCAGAATGAGGTTGTGACTAGTCACTCCTCTGTTGTCAGAATTAGGACTGATCATGGCACTGAGTTTGAGAATTCCTTGTTTGCTGAGTTCTGTGCCAGCATGGGCATAAAGCATGAGTTTTCGGCTCCAATTACCCCTCAACAAAATGGAGTTGTTGAGAGGAAAAATAGAGTCTTGATTGAAATGGCTAGAGTGATGCTCAATAGCAAAAATCTGGCTAAAAATCTGTGGGCCGAGGCCATTAATACTGCTTGCTATATTTCCAATCGAGTCTACCTGAGACCAGGCACAGACCAGACTCCCTATGAGACCTGGAAAGGGAAGAAACCGATGATCAGTCACCTAAGAGTTTTTGGAAGTACTTGTTATATATTGAGAGATAGGGAACATCTTGCCAAGTTTGATCCCAAGAGTGATGAAGGCATTTTTCTTGGGTACTCCATGTCCAGTCGAGCCTATAGAGTTTTCAATCTTAGAACCAACACCATCATGGAATCCATAAATGTGACAATTGACGACCTTGATGCGTCAGTTGATCAAGCCTTAGATGAGGATGGTTTGTTTCCTGAACAGGTCACTGAGTCTTCTAGTGAGACTCAGACAGAACAAGATGACCAGTCATCCGGTTCTGATTCTGAAGGTTCAGATGTGTCTAGTCAACCACCAAAGAAAAAGCCAAATTGGGTAGTGTCTAGACACCCTGAACAGAACATAATTGGGTCAGCAAAAGAAGGTGTGAGGACTAGAAGTCAGATCCAAAGTGAAGTAGCACATGTGTGTTATGTCTGTACAGTAGAACCCAAGAACATCAAAGAGGCTCTCATCCATGAGGAATGGGTGCTTGCCATGCAAGAAGAGCTGAATCAGTTTGAGAGAAATCAAGTCTGGACATTGGTCAAGAGACCAGTCACCTCAAATGTCATAGGCACAAAGTGGATCTTTAAGAATAAGAGTGATGAGACTGGTCACATAGTGAGGAACAAGGCTAGGCTTGTTGCTCAGGGATATTCTCAAGTCGAAGGCATCGATTTTGAGGAAACTTTTGCCCCTGTAGCTAGACTTGAGTCAGTCCGTTTGTTGTGTGCTATTGCTTGTCATCTTAAATTCAAGTTGTATCAAATGGATGTTAAAACGGCATTTCTCAATGGATACTTGAATGAGGATGTGTTTGTTAAACAACCAAAAGGCTTTGAGGATCCTCATATGCCCAATGGTGTGTATAAGTTGAAAAAGGCTTTGTATGGTTTGAAACAAGTTCCTAGAGCTTGGTATGATAGGTTGTCTAGTCACCTTCTGTCGAATGGCTATACACGTGGATCAGTTGACAAGACTTTGTTCATTAAGCGAACTAAAAGTGATGTTGTGGTTGCTCAGATTTATGTTGATGACATTGTTGTTGGTTCCACATCCGAATCCCAAGTTCAACAGTTCATAAAGATTATGACTAGTGAATTTGAGATGAGTCTCATTGGTGAATTGAATTATTTTCTTGGTTTGCAAGTTAGGCAAGAAGAGACTGGTCTCTTCATTTCTCAATCCAAGTATGCTGCAAACCTTGTTAGCAAATTTGGATTTTCCTCTGCCAAACCCGCTAGAACCCCCATGAGCAAATCCACCAAGTTGTCTAGTGATAAAACAGGAAAGAGTGTTGACCAGACACTCTACAGAAGTATGATTGGCAGCTTGCTATATCTTACAGCAAGTAGACCAGACATCTCCTTCTCTGTTGGAGTATGTGCCCGCTTTCAAAGCGACCCCAGAGAGTCTCATCTTCATGCTGTAAAGAGGGTCATCAAGTATGTTAGTGGGACATTGTCTTATGGTATTTGGTATACATTTGATACTAATACCAATCTTGTGGGATTTAGTGATGCTGACTGGGCAGGATGTAGTGATGACCGGAAAAGTACCTCCGGTGGTGTTTTCTATCTAGGAAACAACATGGTTTCTTGGTATAGTAAGAAGCAAAATTCGGTCTCATTATCCACTGCAGAGGCTGAATACATAGCAGTAGGTAGTTGTTGCACGCAGTTGCTTTGGATGAAGCAAATGCTCAGTGACTATGGCATAGTCCAGGACCAGTTCCTCATTTACTGTGACAACACGAGTGCTATATGCATCTCGGAGAACCCAGTGCAGCATTCTAGGACTAAACACATTGATATTAGGCACCACTTCATTAGAGATCTCGTTGAGTCAAAGACATTAATGCTCAAATTTGTTCCTTCGGAAAAACAACTTGCTGACATTCTAACAAAACCTTTGGAGGATCAGGTTCTGACTGGTCTCCGCAAAAGTCTTGGAATCTGCTCTATTGATTAGTATGACTAGTCACAGTTAGTGCTTGTGCATTTTTCAATTCCTACATATCATGCATCATGTTTTAAATTGAAAAACACCACTCAAACTGGTCTCCCTTGTGTTGATATTGCGAATTGGATATTTGATTGGATATATTTGAAGCCCTAGGTTGAGTCAAATAGTCATAATCCCGTCTTCTTGATCAAGAAGTAAAGAGTGCATATTCTAAAGATTGTTGATTTAAATTTGTCTTCTTCACTTTCTTAACTCCCTTACTACTTGATGATAACTAATCATGTTGAGTCTTGAGTTTTCAAAAAGTGTGTAGTAAAAAGAAAAATTGGAGATTTTCCTCGAAAATGAAAACGAGAAGGACAATAAGGCCCTAACTCAAAAGAAAAATAAAATCAAAAGATTAGGGTTTTGGGCTTGAGTCAAAGAAAAGATGTGCCAATGTTGCACCACTCCTTGAAATTGAGATGTTTATCATTGATCTACACTAAAAATTAAATTTTGCAAGTTTTCACTTGATTAATAAGTCTAAAGATGTTGTGGGTGCACAGCATAGTGGGTCATCAAATGGTAATCTGTTTTCTTTGTTATACACTCAATATGACTAGTCATCCCTCTCCCAAATATGTTGTCTGACTTAGCCATTGAATCATTTCTATCTGTTGAATATGCTCTTGGGAATGTCAAACTAATATGTGAGAATCAGTTTGGGTCCAAAAATAAAATTCATGCATTTAGTTAAATTTGTTTATTTTTGCATCACATAAATTCAAGCACTAACCATGGAAAGTTGTACTAATTAATAATGTTTAGTTGTTGGCTATAAGTAAATGTTTGATCATTAATGTGTTTGTTTCGGAATCCAAAATGTGAATGGGTCTTCATATTTTTGTGTGTTGTTTGACTGGTATAGACCACCATAATAACCGTTACATTTTTGAAAAGGGGTATAGTTGTGAACCGGTTCCTTTTTAATAAAAGGTGTCTCCCCAGGTTGTCTAGTGTTCTGCCACGTGTGCTCTGGTCATAGACCAGTGTGTTCTTTCGAGTTCCATGGCAGCGGTTCCGAATTAGGGTTGAGTGGGTATTTAAGCAAGGGTTCGCCCTCTCTTCATTTCATCTCATTTTCGCCGCTCTCAAGCCTTTGCCAAAATTCTCTAACTTCTCAGAAATTCCTTCAAGCCCCTCTCAATTCTCACCGCCACCATGTTTCTGGCACTACTAATTGCACACTTGGTGCATCTCCGGTACGGATCTGACTCCGACGAGGAGCCTCAGGTCGTCGTGTCTGAACACGCCGCAGAATCGCAGCCGGACTTCCTGTCGGCGTCATTTGCTGCACCTGCCAACCTCGAAGAGGACACCGATGGACTTCCTGAAGAGCTCTCTGCTCGTCCATCTTCTGTTCAGACCAACCCATCTCCTCCTCCAACGAACCGCAGCAAACGTGTAAAGCACTTGGCTCCACCGCAGAAATCCCGAGGATCCACTTCACAGTCGATGACCAGTCAATCCCGATTCGTGGATGATGAAGCACAGAGGTATTACACCCAGGTCTCAACACGGATGATTGTGACCGAACGAGGGTATCCAATTCTAAACTTTCCTTCCAAATTGGTCAAGTCCTTAGGTATGGGTTGGGTTCAAGAGGTAATTAGGAGTTTAAATCTTGAGAATTTGGTGGCTGGATTCCCTAGTTCCTTCCGATTCAATGTGTCTGTTGTGCGTGAATTCTATGCAAATTTCCCTGTATTAGAAGAATTCGAGTATGGTGCACAGATTATGGTTAGAGACACCTTGGTTCGATTGAGTCCTGTTGTGATCTATGATTACTTTTCTCTGCCTAGTCCTTCAAGTCATGATGCATATGATAACTTTCTTGACGAGTCAAGTAGATATTTTATGCATGATTTCTCTGCCTTGGCGTTTCATGACCCAAATCTAGTCCTAGCTCATGGTACCAAGCCGTCTAGACATCACTTGTCCCCCAGCTTTAGGTATTTGCTGCATTTCATAAAAACTAATCTTGTTCCTACCGGCAATGCAGCCAATGTCACCTTAGAAGCAGCCCGTCTAGCAATACTCTTGTATCATCGTTTTTCTGTTCCGTTTGGTCACCTCATTTATGATGCAATAGTGTCTAAGACTAGGAATTTTGGGAAAATTGAGGGGTCTCGTGGGTCTGTTGTCTTCCCGTGTCTGATCCATCATCTTTGTGAGACTGCTGGGGTTGATATGTCTGGTCCTGAGGATGTATTTCAGACTCCCACCAGTCCTATGACTGCGGATTTTGTGCAAAAGAGTGAGACTGCGGTTGACAACGCTCGAAAGGTTAAGGTCAATATAGGATCAGTCTCTGAGGAATCACTGTCTGCCACCATTGACGCTGCTGTTACGAAGGCCACATCACAGCTTCTCGAAGCTTTTGGTGTGAAGAAAAAGAAGAAGTCCAAGACCTCATCTTCGAAGGCGATTGATCAGGAGTGATCAAGTGTTGATGTTGTGCGGTTGTTTGTGTTTGTTGTTTACTTTCTGTTGTGTCTAGTCTCTATGAACAATATTTATGTTGGTTGTCTTTTTGCTGGTTGTAACTTAATTAGTCCTCTTGGACATTGAGGCTTTTGTGTGTTTGTGTTATGGTTATGCTGTTCTGCTTTCAGTTTCTTTAGTACTACATGGTTATGTTTTCATATTTATTCAGTTCTGCATATTTCCTTAATGTTATCTGACTAGTCCTGTGTGAAGTTCTAAATTTCTATTGACTAGTCATATCTATGCTGCTGTTTTCTTCATTGTTTATGTTTCCGCATAGTTTGTTAAGTTAACTCTCCTTGTGTATCATGTCTAAAGCTTCCGTTTGTGCTCATCCTTTGTCTTCCCATGACAAAAAGGGGGAGTAAGTTTGGAGTTAGGGGGAGTATAAAAAATTGCCATGTTCATAATTGCTATGTTTTATCTGGCTAACTCCCTTAAACTGTGAATATCATGTTATGGTACTTAGGGGGAGAAATTGCATACATATACATTTCTTGAGTTTCATTGCAGGAACATTCATTGACTAGTCACAGTCATTTGTTGACTAGTCACACATGCATAGATATATATGTGTTTATTGCAGGAACATTTGGTGACTAGTCATTTCTCTAGTCAATCCCTGGTGAGTGTGAGATATGTGAGCATATCGGGTTGTTTTTGTCAAGGAAAGCCAAAGGGGGAGATTGTAGGATATTTGTATCATAGACTTATTGTAAGATTGGCTATCCTTGTAACAAAAAACATTGTAATATCATTCACATGCTCAATCTAGGTTTTAGAGTTTAGCGTTAGGCTTAGAGATAAGTGGTTGAAGTGAAGAACAAGAAATAAAGAAATATTCAGATGCACTGCGACCAATTCAGCACCTCATGTCATTTGCATATACATAAAGTTTTCTTAACTTAGGTTTAAAGTGAGAAAAATGTGTTCTTCATTAAAAACTCAGTTTTAGCATATTCGGTGTCTAGTCACCCTAGATCCCGTTGGTTCTCTGTCAGTGAAAGTGATTGGTCACTTGACAGAGCACGCTTTTACCCGGTTTAGACAGGTCATGTCTTTATCCGGCTGAAGCATGCTTTTAACCGCTGTGTAGTCAAATGCATCCCACTGTCTTGATTCTGCCTAGGTTAAAATTGCTTAAGAAAATCTCAGCCGCTCCTCTTGTGAGATCTGAGCCGCCCCTTTCATATTCATTTTGGCTATAAATACCAAACCCTTTCCGCCACTTTCTCTTGGGGTTTTTGCATAAAGTTTTTCAAATATTCATCTTTCAAAAACTCTCTTATCTTGCTGCCTCCTTGTTCGGAATCATATCTTACATCCTTGTGAGCTTTCATTCATGTTAAGTTTCTACAAGGATTCATAAGATGGCATGCACATGAATTTCTCCTAAGTTTCGGTTCTTCTCAAAATCATATCTTTGAAGGAAACCTTGAAGAAGTTCTCATCTTCACCGTTTCAACTTCCTTGTTTTCAAAACTCATTTAGTTTAGAAGTTGAAATAGTGGTCTTTGATCTTGTCTCCCATGTTCACACATTAATTGAGACAAGGTTGATATTTAGGAGTCTTTTGACTTCATGTTTTTCTGCCCAGTTTTGTAACTGTTGCAGAAGAACACTCAATTGTCCAGCGGTTTTACTGAAGCTCTTTAGCTCTCTGTAACTCTGCTGGTGACTAGTCACATATAATCACAGCTTATACATTTGGTGTCGTTGACCAGACATACGTGTATATTCTCTGGAAAGTGAATGACCAGTCATCTGTACCACTGGAGGTGAAGTGATTGAAGAAGAAGCCGCACGAGGAATTGCTGCATCTAAGACTAGGTACATTAGATATTGAGCATTGTATGAACCTTGTATTGGGCATCTTTTTGCCGTTTCATAGTGGAAGACCGGTCTTCTGATAGACCCCCGGTTTTTTACCCTTTGGGGTTTTTCCGGGTACCAAAACATTGTGTTCATCTCTGTGATTTATTAACAAGCTGACTAGTCATAAAATCGGAATTAATTATGCACCAACTTAACTTACAATGCAATCCGGACAAACTGTGTGACTGATCATCAAAATAACTGTTGCATTAGAACCGCTGGAATTGACTAGGCTGTAGTTGTGGATAGCCCGCAGAGTTCATCTTCACTGAATCTGTTTTGGGAACCTAAGTTGGCATAGCATTCGAATGTGTTTTGAACAACTTCACAAGCATACACAAACTGTTAATTAAAGGACTGGTCACATATTTCAGTGTGGAAACTAAGTGACTGGTCACGTTGTTCAGTACAGAAACAAAGGTTCAAGTTCATTACTTTAGGTGACTGGTCACCTAAGTAATCTGTTGTGTGAATTGTTTGTACTTGCCGTGACTTAATTGAAAATTAGCCCCCTCATTGCCAACCTGCAAGAGAGAGATATAAAAAAAAAAAAAAAGTGGGAAAAAAAGGGAGGGGGGACGCGGGGGTTTTTTGTTTTCCCGGGGTGTGGTTTTCGGGGGAAAGTTTTTTGTGGGGGGCTTTTGGATTTGGGTTTTTTTTTTTTTTTTTTGGAAGAGGGCCGGGTTAATTTTTTTTTTCAATAAATTTACACTAAAATTTTATATACTACTAAAGGAATTTTGGGAAAGTAGGGTGTGAGTCACAATTGTCCACATCCCCCGATTCTCCACAATGCCCCGGCCACCCTTAGATTCCTAGACCTATAAAATTCTCATCAACTACAAAATTCCACATCAAAAATCTGTAATCTAATTTAAAAAAATTCAATTTTGAAAGCTTTCGATATTAATCTTGATCTATGTTATTTCAAGTTCCAAAATCCAAACAAAGATCAAGAAATATATTTGAGTTCGAAAAAAGATGCAAAGAGGGGATGGAAAAAAATATTAAATTTTCACTATTCATGATTAAAAGCTTAAGTAATTACAAAATATATGGCATGGGGTGGTTGGGACGAGGGGGAGAAGTGGAGGGGATGGATGCAGAGGCTGACAACTAGGGAAAGAAGTTGTGGTGGCGGAGAAAGTGGGTTAGTGGGGGACTCCTTTGTAGGGCTGGGTTTTTTTACCGAAACCTAAACTGAACCGATTTTTACCGAACCGATATTTGTATGAAATACAAAACTAACTTCCCAGAGCCTTCTTGGTGGTTCGAACCTCCAACCTCTAGGTTCATTACATTGCCATAAACCACTATGACAGTGCTCAGTTTATGATATAAAGGTTTTTCCTTTTTTTAAGTGCTTTTGAAGGTCATCATCATCCTTCCAAAACCCCAAACTCATCTCAGCCATTAAAACAAACTTCTCTACTCAAATCCAACGGTTCCAAAAAAACCTAACTTTATAAACCCAACCATCCCCATTCACGCCTCCTTCACTTCACCCCATCTTTCTCTCCATAATCAAATCATTATTCTTCTTCTTCCTCCTCGACACCTCACACCCCTTAATCAAAAAACCTCATCATTCTTCTTCTTCTTCGAGAACCCTCATACCTCCTCTCAACACTCCTGCCATGTACGAGCTCGGCCACATCTCCATCCTCCTCGCCATAGCAAATCCAAGCTCCTCTTCGTAGCAATTGACTCTTGCCTCAATCATTTTTGTTGTGTTTGGTGATCTAATCTTTGTAAATTTTGGAGTCAGTTAAGATTTTATTGTGTTTGTTGCGTTTATTGATCTTTTGAATTTTGGAACAAGTCTATGTTGGATCATCAAGCTCACAGAATTGGTCAGGGGTATGCATGAGATAAAACCGATACCGAATCCGAACCGAACCGAAGAGTCGGTTTTACCGACTCTCGGTTACCGAAAATACCAGTTCGGTGGTCGGTATCAATTTTGCTACAATCGAAAATTCGGTTCGGAATCGGTTTCTTCGGTTCGGTTTAAAATTCTAGCCATACTCCTTTGTTTCAAGGAAAAACTCCTGTTTATTTGAATTTTACTTTTGTGTTCTTGATTAATTTATAATTTTAGAAATATTATAATATGCATTAAAAAGATGAGATGACACTTGTCATATGTGTTGGTATTCAAAACTTGATAAAATACTTGGTGCCAATATTATTATTGTTTTATGTAGATTTATTTTCTAAATAAGAAACAATATGACATGACATTGCAAATAAATTAATTTTCTAAGTTTTGGCTTATTACTTATTTTCCGTCTATTTCTCACTCATTATGAACTTTCTAAAGTTTTTAAAAATGGTAGACTATCCAATAAAACACTTTTAAAAGCTTGCGACAGTGGAGGAAATAATTAGATTAATAAAATCTCTAATTATAAATATCTAATAAATTAGAATTATTGTAGTAATAATAAATTGCTAAGCCTTAGGGACAGAGAATCGTTAGTAAGAGAGAACAGAATAGTTCTATGAATGAGATGTGTGTTTATCCTCCTGCGTAGTACCTTTATTTATAGGAAACAAACTAGGGTTTCCACCAATCCCAATAGCAATGGGCTTTAGCTAATACAAAGTCTGCTAGGGTTTCCTACTTCTAGTTTACACAATCATACTAAAATAGGATTTCCTACAACACTCCCCTTTGAGTGTGGCGAACTCAAGAAGTAGGCTAGTCAAGTCTTCGGAAAAATAGCGAAAGCGTTTGATGAAGACGTCGCGGTAGGCACATCGAGGAACATGAGTCAACGGGGAATCCATGGGAAGAATGCTAACACTAAAATCTTGCCAAAGGAAAACCAAAGGCGAAGGGGAAATTGTGAGCATGCATATGTCGACACTTAGCGTACAGAGGTATGACTAACCCGATGTGGGTGCCTCGTTAAAAACTTTGCCAGGCAACAAAACCCAGTGGGAAAAAGTTGTCATGTGCTAAGGGGAAAAAAATTACATTAAGGTCAAGTGAGTATACTTCAGGATACTCCCCCTGAATTCGACAATGCTCCCCCTGAAGACTACAATCATGGTAAATTAGACAATTTACGTAAACCAATACCTTTAACCAGCTTCTGAAAAGTACACTTTGGCAAAGACTTGGTGAAGAGATCTGCAAGGTTGTCTTGAGAACGAATTTGCTTGACATCTATCTTCTGATTCTCTTGTTGTTGATACGAAAAGAAGAACTTCGGAGCAATATGCTTAGTATTATCACCCTTGATAAAACCCTTCTTCAATTGATCAGTACAGGCGGCATTGTCTTCATATAAAGTTGTCGAGACTTCACAAACGGAAGACAAACCATTAGTACGCCGTATGTGCTCGATAACTGATCGTAGCCAAATACACTCACGTGTAGCCTCATGCAAAGCAATGAGCTCGACGTGGTTTGAAGAAGTAGCAACCAAAGTCTATTTTGTAGACTTCCAGGATATTGTTGTATTCCCAATGGTAAAGACATAACCAGATTGAGAAAGCGCCCTATGAGGGTCCGAAAGATAACCAGCATCGGCATAACCAACAAGGCATCCATCATTCTTAGGATCAAATAGGGGTGATCCTACCTGAGATAGATAGGGATAGAATAAACCCATGTCCAGCAAGTTCACAGCAAATGAGATATCCAGCCTAGTGCATTGAGCCAAGTACAACACCTATTGCACTTAGGTAGGGAACTTCAGGTTCCAATGCCTTCTCATCATCCTGCTTAGGATGGAAAGGGTCTCGTTTCGCATCTAGGGGACGAACGACCATCAGAGTACTCAAAGGTTTCGCTTTATCTTCATTAAAGCGACGCAACACCTTCTGGGTGTAATTCGATTGATGCACAAGGATGCCATCTGTGCGATGCTCGAGCTCCAGGCCGAGACAATACCGAGTCTTCCCAAGATCTTTCATCTCAAATTCTGATTTAAGGTGCGCAGCAGTGCTCTCAAGCTCTTCAGGAGTACCAATGAGATTCATGTCATCGACATACACTACGACTAGCGCAAAACCGGTTTGTGACTTCTTAATGAACACTCAAGGACAGAGTTCATCATTCACATATCCCTGACTAATCAGGTATTCACTTAAGTGATTGTACCACATTTTCCTGGATTGTTTCAATCCGTAAAGTGAACGTCTCAGTCGAATATATAAGGTATTCCGGGGTTTGGAAATATTCGAGTGAGTGAGTTTAAGGCCTTCAGGAACTTTCATAAGAGATATGCGGTTACAACATCCATAAGCTGCATATTCAGTTTTTCGGAAACTACCAAACTGATAAGGTAACGGAACGTAATCACGTCCATTACAGGAGAATACTTCTCCTCGTAATCAATGTCCGGTCGTTGAGAGAAACCTTGTGCCACAAGACGTGCTTTGTAACACACTATTTCATTCTTCTCATTACGTTTCCTTACGAAAACCCATTTGTAACCAACTTTTTAACATTGGGCGGTGTGGGAGCAACTGGTCCAAAAACCTTTCTCTTTGCTAAGGAATCAAGTTCGACTTGCATTGCTTCTTTCCATTTTGACCAATCCATTCTACGTTGAGCTTCATCAATGGAATGCGGTTCAATATCATCACTTTTTGTAATTTCAGCGGCCACTGTATAAACAAAAGTATCATCGATGATTATCTCATTTCGATTCCACAACTCGTCCAAGCTAGCTTAATGGACCGAGATCTCTTGGTTCTTGGGAGTCAGATTAGGAGTTTCCCCTGTGATGTCTTCTAGGACATATCCATAATCATGTACAACCTCACGAGTGGGAATGTGTGAGACTATGATGGGATTTGGAATTCCTTTCCGCTTCCGGGGTTTGGAATCCGTTGAACTGAATTGTCTGCCGCACTTATGGCTGAGGGCAGCCAATTGGCTAGCCGCCAATAACCCACATTTGACGGGAACGGGGCGTCCTACAGGGACATCGATTCTTGCAGGCACGTTTGCAGCAGGTATATGAGATCTCGTCACTTTCGCTTGATCTGTAAATGCATCAGGCATGTTAGAAGCAATGTTCTGAAGATCTAGGATATGTCGCACTTCCTTATCATGTTGTGCGGTAGGGGGATCAAGATGAGACATAGTGGGTACGCACCACGTCAATTCTAGTTGTTCATCAGGAACATTGACGTTCTTCCCTCCCCCTAACGGCGGGAAGACTGTCTCATCGAAGTGACAATCCGCAAATCTGGCGGTAAAGAGATCACCTGTCAAGGGTTCTAAGAACCGGATAATCGAGGGACATTCATAGCCAACATAGATGTCTAACCTCCTTTGGGAGCCCATCTTAGTACGTTGTGGCAGCGCAATTGGTACATAAGTGGCACACCCAAATACGCATAAGTGCGAAACGTCAGGTTTGTACCCAGTTACCAATTGTAGCGTGGAATAAGATTGGGTGGAGGAAGGTCTCAAATAGACTAACATAGCTGTATGCAATATTGCGTAGCCCCAAGCAGATACAGGGAGTTTGGTATTCATGACCAAAGCCTGAGCAATCGTTTGCAGACGTTTAATAAAAGCTTATGCAGGGCCATTATGGGTATGAACATAAGGAACCAGATGTTCAACCTCAATGCCAAGGGAAATGCAATAGACAGCAAAAGCCTTTGATGTAAACTCTCCAGCATTATCCAGTCTAATCGACTTTAAAGGATAATCAGGGTGGTGAGCTCTTAGTTTAATGATCTATGCTAGGAGTTTAGCAAACGCAGTATTGCGTGTATACAATAGGCATACATGTGACCAACGAGTAGAAGAATCAACCAGCACCATAAAATATCTGAATGGTCCGCATGGTGGTTGAATTGGTCCACAAATATCCCCTTGAATTCACTGAAGGAAAGTAGGTGGATCTTTGGTTATCTTTGCAAGGGATGGTCGAATGTTCAACTTTCCCAATGAATAAGCTTTTCAACGGGCTTCAGGCCGGCTACATGATGTGCTTCTATATAGCAAATGGTTGTGCGATACAATCCATTGGGTAAGCGCTCTAGCTTTTCCACTGTACGCTTTCTGCCGTATGTGAAAGACCATTAGACAACATTATGTGAGCAATGTCATGCCCTTCAATCAGGTTAAACGGACCTAAGATAGTTGTCACAGGGCTTTGCTTAGGTGTAAAAGTAGAAAAATACCTCCGCTCGCGGAGTATAGTGTGCGTGGTAGCACTGTCAATGAGGCATGTGACTTCCCCACTAGACATACCTAAGCGATAAATTGATTTGAATCGGTAATACACACAAGGTAATTGGATTCAATCTAATATGATATTCGATAGCAAAATATGCGAAATGGTATCCATAATAGTAAAAATGAAAAGCACCATAATTGATAAACTTTAAACTGTAAATGTTCAACATCAATCCGAAAGGAAATAACTAAAAATTGATAGCTAAATTCGGCCAAATAGGGCCGATCCATGTCCTAGACTACTCCTCCATGTTTGTGGGAGCTTGGAAGTCATTGGTTGCGAAGGTCGTATCCTCCATTGGATCATCAACTTGCACAAAGTTTGTCTCTCTAGCATTTCGGCGGGAATGGTACTCTTGGACAACATTGGTGGGGGCGCGACAAACGCGGGACCAATGTTCAATACTTCCTCAGCGATAACACATGTTTGGCTCATCAGCATCCCGGGTAAGTCTTACCTTTCCCGACTTCTTGAAGTTTGAGGCCTTGAGACCAGGAGGACCGCGGTTGCCACTGTGGTTGTTGTCCTTTGGTGGGCCTTGATTATTCCTACCCCTATTCGCGGCCTTGGGCTTCCTACCCTTGCCAGGGCCCCTGTTACGGCGTCGAGAGCCATTCGAAATGCTAGCATTTGCTTCAAGAAAAGGGAGCTGTTTCAAACCACTAGGGCGCGAATGGTGGTTCTTCATGAGAAGACTGTTGTTCTTTTCAGCGAGCAACAGGGTGGTAATCAGCTCCGAGAACTTAGTGAACTTCCTCTCTTTGGGTTGTTGCTGTAGGAGCATATCAGAGGCATGAAAGGTCGAATAGGTCTTCTCCAGGAGATCCTCTTCAGTCAGTTCTTCCTTACAATACTTAAGGATGGATCAGATTCTGCAAACCTCAGAATTATACTCGTATACAGATTTGAAATCCTGAAAACGGAGATTATGTCAGTCATGCCTTGCTTCAGGCAAGTAGATCATAGTCTAATGATCATAACGCTCAGCGAGCACTTTCTAGAGGGCTTTGGGGTCGTCTTCCCCAAGTTACTAATTTTACAATGCTTCAGGCATATGCTTTCGGATGAGCATCATTGCACCAGCTTTAGTGCTAGCGTTAGCCTCTTTATCGCTGTCCTCAATGGCGCGCGCTTCATGAGGGTTAGATGTAGCTTCACATCTTGTGCCCACTCGCGGTAATTTCTGCCAGAAACCTCATGTGCACTGAACTTGAGCTTCGCGAGATTCAACATGCTGTAAAAACACAAGATACAAGTGTGTTAATAGTGCTTATTAACTTCAGGTAACAGCAACTACGAAAGACAAAGTAAGAAACTTCAGTTTCTATGACATGATTCGAATATAACATGCTAACTTCAGGTTATAACATGTGACTCTTCACTATAGCATATAACTTCAGGTTATGATTGGTATGGTGATGTTTTAGGAACCTAGAAACTTTGGGTTTCATATTTCACATATACTCGAAACTTCGGGTTCGAGATTTTCCATGACATCTTTGTTTATGTATACACGCATATACACACATACATATATACATACAAATATTTCCACAGAAAACATAAACAACTGATGGTCTAGGATCTTCGGGATCCGTTTTGATATGCTAAAACAACCTACTAGGCTGTGTAACTAAGCATACGGGCTTCAGGCCTGCTGGGTATCAAGACATAGGTCTGTTGGACCAAGGGCTTGTGAAGGCCTATTGCTGGACAAAAGAACACGGCTGAAAAGGCTAGGATCTGTTGGCTGCAGAGGCCTAGATCAACTGGGGTCAGGCCCAAAGCACAGCTGCCAAAGGCCCAAAAAGGGGTCAGGCCCAATGGGTTGGAGCCCATGGGGCTCGGACCGGTTCAGGGTGAACCAAGTCTGGCCCAGTCAGTCTGACCGTGGGGGGATACCGAACAGATTTCAATGAATCCGGCGGTTCTGGCGACGAAGAGCGGGGAAGAGCTTCGGGCTCTACTGGGTGATGTCCTCTCACGTCGGCGGTGACCTGCAGGTCCCACAACGGCCGCGCGGGAACGGATCCGAGATGGAATCTGATTACGAAATCGGGGATTCGAGGCGGCGGCGAATTCCGACAATGGGAATTGCGGCGGCAGGTGTCTCGGACGGCGTGTGATCGAGCTCCGCTCCGGGATCGATTGGCCTGGGATTAGGGGGTTTCAATGACGACGACGTCGGATCGCGATAAAAAGCCATTGAAAACGAATCGGATTTCCGGGTTTTAGCGACGGAACGACGCGGTGACACTGCAGGGGTGACCAGTGGTTCTGGGCGACGACTTCAGGCGTCGGAAGCGGCGGCGGCGAACGGCGTAGCTAGCAGCTTCTGAACGGTGCCGCTCAAGGCTTCTGGGCGAGGCACGCGTGTCATTCGGGGGAGGCATCTAAACGTTTGTTTGGGCACTGCCAAGCTTTCGATAGGGGCTGCCGAACACTATTCTTGAAACCCTAATCCGATTTTTCCATCTTTGTTCAACATATTATTTCAACCATATCCAAGTTGATAATTTGCAATACATAGTCAATTCATCAAATCACAAAATTCAAAAGATAAAATCATATTTACTTGGTGATTGGATTTGGTTGGATGAACGATTAATTGTGTGAACTCTCGAACGAGGATTCGTCAATTCATCAAATCACAAAATTCAAAAGATAAAATCATATTTACTTGGTGATTGGATTTGGTTGGATGAACGATTAATTGTGTGAACTCTCGAACGGGGATTCGTCATTCTCCAAACGTGCAGCAGTAGAACTTCGTGCTGATAACGTGTTGTAGTAATAATGAATTGCTAAGCCTTAGAGACAGAGAATCATTAGTAAGAGAGAACAGAATAATTCTATGAATGAGAGGTGTGTTTATCCTCCTGCATAATGTCTTTATTTATAGGGAAACAAACTAGGGTTTCCACCAATCCCAATAGGAATGAGCTTTAGCTAATACAGAGTCTGCTAGGGTTTCCTACATCTAGTTTACACAATTATACTGAAATAGGATTTCCTACAACAAGAATTAAGTTATCGTTAGATATAGGAACTTTGGATCACTATTTTGCTTGCATTATTCTACCTACACATTAAATTGTTCTCGCAAATTCCTCACATTTTCTTTTCACACTTGGAATCCAGCTAATTCTCATATCAAATTGTTTCTTATTTTTCTTAAACTCCAATAAAAAGGAAGAGGAGATAATCTTTTCCCAACAGTTTTAAGCACCTTGACAATTGGCGAAAGCACAGCTAGGAGAGCTCATGACAAGAGACATACGACCTCCCACTCCTAGTCCTTTTTTCTCCTCCACTAAAAGACAAATTCAGGTTCCGACAAAGACTACCGGTATAAGCATTTGGGGTTTTAGCAGCTCTAGACCGGCTTGCCCGGTCATTTTTGTTTTAAGCACACCTTCTTCAATGTATTCATTTGTAGGACACATAAATACTGACTACTATTTTCAGTTCCCTGTTAGTTCCCACGCAGTTCCATCTTCTTCAGCAGCTCTGAATTCTCTACGAGCTCTAAATTCTCCTTGAATCCCCAATTGTCCTTCCGAGACATCAAGTCCAGCGAGCTCCACGGATTGAAAATCCCAAAGCAGCTGTATACCAATGCCTCACCTCTGATCTTGATTGAGAAGATCTCCAAAATCCCGCGAGCCTCACATTCGCCACGCCTCTGATCTTGATCGAGAAGATCTCCAATTTCGACGAGAGAAAGCTACTGCACCGGAGCCTTGCAACATCGAAAAACCACATGGGCTTATTGGATTGAAATCTCGCGGTGATGAGGCACTCGATTAAAGACAATACGCTGGTGTAGAGAGACGAGGCAGCATCAGGCTTCGACTACTACAGTGGCCGTGGGGGAAGAGGAGGAGAAGCAGCGGCAGAACTACGTGGGAACTGATTAGGGACTATGATGGTACTTCTAGGGAACTACCAACTCTACTGGGGAACTGCATAGGAATTAGTAGGAGACTGGTGCAGAACTGCGTGGGAACCGATTGGGGACTAGGAGGGCACTGCTGGAGAACTACTAGCTCCACTGGAGGACTGCATGGGAACTAGCAGGAAACGTATGTAAAGTGTCCTATAAAAGAAAACATCAGCGATTGAGTGCTTAAAAGGAAAATGACCGGTGTACCGATTCTATAGCTGACATTTTTGCTAAGAATTTTACTCACAGCTCAGTGGCTCACTGAAGCCGCTTGCTCCCGCCACCGCCACAACGTGGAAGCACGTCTTAATTTATTCTCACTTTGACCAAGGTTCTTCAATGATGTAAACATTTCCCTTTTTATTAAGAGAAGTGATTTTTTTAGCCATCGTTTACTTTTTTTACACGTCTTTGTATAATCTGGTAGATTAATTTTCTTCTAATTATTTAATTTAAGGGCAAATTACAATTTAGTACCCTGTGGCTTGAGTCGAATTTCAAAATGATACTTATGCTTTCTTTTTTTGCATTTTCGTATCCTATACTTCTAAAGTGTTGCAAATATGTTCCACCGTAAAAAAAATGTTACTGTAACGTTAACTACTGCTGACGTGGCTTTATGTGGGGTCCACCCAACTTTAGTTTTGGAGACAAAATTGGATTTTTTTTTTTTGGTTGTTTTTCCCTTTGTTAAAGAAACAAAAGAGGTGGAACTGTGGAGGGCACCGACAAATGAGGATGACCAAGAACACCACCGCCAACGGCGCCGGCGAATTCGGAAGCAAAATCGAAACCGAAAGACCAACTACTATGCAGGGAAGTCGCCTCGATCATGCACTGTCCGATCTGGAGCCCGCCATCCTCGATGAGATTCGGAGAATCGATCCCGGCGTCCTTGATGAGATGCAGGCGGAGGAGGCCGGTGGTGAGGTCCGGAAGCTGCAATTGAAAGCGGAGGATAACGACGGAGGAGAATCAGAGGCGGAGGGAGGTGAGGTGGTGGCGGCGGACGTCAGAGATGAGGTTCGGCAAGTGCTAGGTTTGATTCCCTTATTTCGGATCTGGATTTTCAAAATTGGTTCGTGATTGGCGATTCTTTTGCGATGAATGGAAATACCCTAGTTGCAATTGGGATAAAGTTTGGATTTTTAATTTTGATTTGTTTGCATAGTTGCTCGGCCTACGGATCGTTCCGGTTACGACCCGCCCACCCCTTGGGGAAACCCGATGGGGCGGAGCGACCACAGTTCACGGCCGCACACGTCTCCGGCGACCAGGCATTTCGATGACAAAAAAATCCTATTCTTATTTAATCATGATCCAAATATGATTTGGAGAATTAAATTAGAATACTTAAAGGAGTAGGAAACCTTGTTTGAATGGGAAATTGTTTCCCACTTAAAACATCCATCTCAAAAATTGCAGCACCTATAATTAATAAGTATGTATAGGCTTTAAGTTGGACTTAAGGCATACCACCTATACATACTAAACCAAGAAATAATTATCACAACTTGAATGAGATGTCAATGGGATTGACAAAAGGTTTGCATCATTCTTTAAATTGTTTTTTATTGAATGCATGAGGTTGATCATGGACTTAGGCCGAATATAATTGAGCTACTTGTGTACGGCTTTGTTTACCATAATTGTAATGGGATGGGACTTTCAATTGTTGATCGAATTGTAATAGATAGTTTTAATTTGTTTTGCTCGGTTGTAAATTAAATGAGACTTGCATGTCTCCTCTCCTTCTTTATTCTTGATGTAATATTCTATCTCCCCTAATGTAATTCCCCTTGGGCTTGTCCAAGGTTTCTTGAACATATGATGTATAGAATTTAGGATAGATTAGGGCGAAGGAGAAAGGTGAGTTTCAAGACGAAGGAGACACAAAGGGCACAGCCCCATGGCTAGCACAAATGAAGATTTGGTTTTGTAATTTAATTTTTCAACGTGGGGCAAACTAAGGGAACCCTAAAACTATACAATCATGCCGTCCATTGGATTCAAACCTAAGGCTCGGGTTTGGATCCAAATTAGATAGTCCATGATCATTCCTAGATGAGTCAAGGGATGCGAGTCCCTAACCCAACGTTTTATTTATTGTTTATGAAACTTTAAATTGCCATGAAACCTATAAAGAAAAACCCTCAATTTTTTTATATATTTTTTTGTTATGGGTTTCTTGAGATTGTTTTCCGCGGCCCCGGCCCTCCCCCCAAACCCTCTAAATCTATTATCGGCCGCACCCTTAAGAAGGGGGTGGGAAAACCCGGCCCAAAACCCGGAGCCCGGCCCGAGCCCGACCGAAAATTCTTAATGGGCCGGTCTCATTTTAGAAGCCCGGCCCGGCCCGTAGAAAGCGGGCTCAAATATGGGCTCAATTTTTCAAAGCCCGGCCCGGCCCGAAAAAGCCCGAATATATATATATTTTTATTAAATAATAATTTTTTTTTACACATGTTGTATGTTTATTGGACAAAAAATTCGGGTACATCACCCAAAAATAAAACAACTACACCATATCCATCCCCAAAAAACCCTAAAACACTTTCTTTTTCTTAACTTTTCATCTTCGGCGGCAGATATGAATGAAACTTTGGTGATTAGTGTGTTGATACCTTGATTTGATTTCAATTCCAAGGGTTTTACCATGGTAATTATCTTGGTATTGATTTGAATTTGGTGTTATGTATTGTTTTAAATGGTGTTTTGTATTAATTTGGGGAATTCGATATTAATTTTGTGTGGAAATATGGTTTTTTTTTTAATTGGAAAATTGATCGGGCTTAGCCCGGCCCGGCCCGAGCCTGAGCCCGGCCAGAACCCGAGGGTATAAAAACCCAGCCCTGCCCGCTAGAGCCCGATCGCTAATGGGCTTTTTTCTGTCCTAGCCAAAACCCGGACCGGCCCGGCCCGATCCCACCCTACCCTGTGTTTGTGGGGTTGGGGGGGGGGGGGGGGGGTGGGGGGGGGGGGGGCTACCCTACCGCTCTTAGGATTTTATCCGGGGGTTTTTGGGGGGAAAGGGGGGGGTAGGGGGGGCGGAGACATTGGATGGCCGGTTATCCCAGAACTTACGATGCCTTAGCATGTGATCCGTGCCTCCGGGTTAAATTTGGTCCCTTTTCGATTTCGGTGGGGTTTCATTTAATTATAGTTTCACTTAACTTAGGTGGGCTCCGGGTAATTGACTATTAGAGGCCGAGGACGTTGGAATGTACGGAATTTGGAATTCCCTTATGGTGGATAACCGGTAGAGTTGTTAGCGACACGCACGGCTTGGCCCTCCTATCATAGGCGTCCAACCCCATTAATGGCGCCACCTTATGTTTGGAACATGAAGATGGCACCACGAGCATGCTAGAGGGTTAAATGCATCTCGATAAAATTAATGGGATCCAATCTTATTCTAAGACCCGAATTAGATTGGTTTTTTTGAAATCCACTTGAACAAATAATTAAAATTTGTTTATTTTGTAGCAATGACAAACTCAATCACCAAAAACCTCAAAGAGAATCAGCTCACTGGACCTAACTTCCAGGATGGGTTGTGAAATGTTCGCTACCTTCTTACTATTGAAAGGTTATCTGTTCATATGGACGAAGAGCCACCTACGGAGCCTCTTTCTGAAGATCCTCCAAAGCAGATAAGAAGGAGAGAACCAATATGTTGGAAGGCCATGAGAAGGCGCGGTGCATCATGTTAGCAAACATGAGCTTGGATCTACAACGACAATTTGACAAGGTCAAGACTGTCAAAGAACTCATCGATCAGCTTACGAAGTTGTTTGGTGAAGACAATTGTACCGCAAGGTTTGACGCAGTCAGAGAGTTCATTAGATGCCGTTGCCCAGAGGGAAGCGATATGTCGGCTCACGGGGTCACGATGATTAGCCTCATTGATGAGATCAAGAGGCTTGGGATCAGTCTTGATGAAGGCTGCAACGAGACATCCTCCTTCAGTCCCTACCTGATTCGTTCATTCAGTTCGTCATGAACTTTCATATGAACGATATCAAGTGTACCATACAGGAGCTAGTCCAAAATATCTCTGTTGCGTCAAAAGACATTAAGAGGGATAAGACTAGCAAGGTGGTACTATTGGTAGGTGAATCTTCTAAGCCCAAGTTCAGTGGAGAGAAGCTGAAGCCCAAGGGCCACATTGTCAAGAAGGACAAGGCTAAGGGTCCCTGCCATCATTGTGGACAGATGGGACATTGGAGAAGGAACTGCAAGCAGTACCTGGCTAGCCTTGCCGCCAAACCTATAGAAGGTGTGAAATTTGTGATTTCGAAATAATTGTGTCTTCTTTCATATTCATGAATATTGGTTAGTATGACTGAACAATATCTTCATTCCTAATGTAGGAGCGAAGAAGAAGAAAGACGCCGATCGAGTAGAGACGGGCACATCCATGATGAGTAGTGGGAGTTCTTGTGAAGAATAGAAAAGGCCACTCAAGACTATCTAGTTATAGTTATTTTCAATTCAATAAAAACAATTGTTGTTTTTTATATTGGTTTTGAAATTCGGTCATGGATAATTATTTTTGGTTGAGAATTATGAAAGTATGACTTTATGATTATATCATAAATTATCATTAGTCTTGAACAATGTTATTCAAACCTATATTATCATTAGTCTTGAACAATGTTATTCAAACCTATATTGTCGACGTACATAAAGGAATTGAGAATTCTGAAACCAATGATATTAGATATCAATATCCCAAAGGACAAAGTGTTGGCTGTTGCAGAACTGATAGAAAAGTAGTGCAGTGGCGGAAAGTAAATGAGACACAGGATTTAACGAGGTTCGGCAAGTGTGCCTAGTCCTCGGGGCGGTAGTACTGGTTTCTCTCATTATACTAGAAATATAAAGAGTACAAAGTATCCTCGCTATTCTCTCCCCCTAGCCCTATGCTCGGCTCCTCAGATGTTGGTTGATAGTGTGTAGAATGAGGGGGCTTCCTTCTTCTTATATAGGCAAAGGAATACCTCATGAATGAGGGAAGCATCCACATGAGGAAGGTTCTACAACACTCCCCCTTGGATGCTCATGAATCCACATGAATGCTTCTAAATGCTCCCCCTGATGAACATCACCGTAGCTCTTCAATCGATCTAGGAATGTTGAGGTTGAACCCAGCTGGATACTTGACTCTAACCTTCATCTGAAGAACAAAGGAGAAGCCTGATGGATTCGAGAAGGTCCAGCGCAGGCTTATGAGAACTGCCAAGATTGGAAGCATGATATAAGATACCTTTGCTTCCAACCTCCATGATATGAGATACCTTTGCTCCTGGAAGGAATGACCGAAGTTGGCTATTCGGACTATCGACCTCCAAAACATTGTGGTTTGACAGGAATTCGTCCTCCATCTCTGTAGAAATCTTGCAAGAACAGAGACTGGAGGGGCTTTATGGAATCAACAATAATATTGATCTCCAGGGTATGATATGAGATACTCTTGCTTCTTTAGGCATATGAAAGGCAAATTGTGCATGAAAAGCTGATGAGTGATCATCTAAAGCAAATTGGGGATGCTGAGAGTCTTCTTCTACCAAGTACAGAATGCTGAGGATATATACATAGACCAGCAGGAGAATAAATGGCTGAGATGCGTTTTCTAATCATCTCAAGACAGGTAAGGCGCACTCCTTGGGATCCGAGAACGCTTTGAAAATATCCCGTGAGTGATTCAACGTCTGTTGAAATTAGTCACCCTTGGAACACGTGCGGCCAATCATCTGAAATCAGATCCGAAGTTAATGGGATATGATCTTCAATAAAGTAGGTTTACCTGTCGGGTCTTGAAAAGAGAAGATCCATTTTTCTCTACATATCCTCGGTGCAATTCATCTGTGGAAGTCACATCTTTGAAGACTTTCTCTTGCAAACTATCTCAGCTTTAGCCCTCCAATTTTCCTAGCATTTCATACCTTTCTTTCTTTCCAGTAATGGCTTCCTCCTCCAACGTTTCTCTTGATTTGACTCTTGCTCCCCCTGGAGATTCGACGCCAAGTGTTAAGATTCGGCGTCCCACTTTTAATTCCAGTACAGGCCCGCTTACTGTCAAAGACTTAGTAATGCGCAATGATGATACTGCATCAATAGTGGTCTCGAACATCTCGACTCCGAAGGATGAGATGTTGTTAGCGGGGCGTTCTGACAAAGAAGCCATGACACATGCTATGGCTTCATGTGTCCAAAGTGCAACACAAGTGTCAAATCTAGCCAAACGACTGGCGGCCCGAAACTATGAGCTAGACGTGCTCAAGAAGGATAACCAATCATTGAGAGAAGAGAACCGACGTCTGCATGCCATATGCACTCAGTACTCAACAGAGATGAAGAACAAACTTGACTGGCTGGAGTCCAGATCCTCTGTTCTACCGCATAAGGATTTTTTATTGCATCCATTCTGGGATAATATCAATTCCAGGCCTTGGTGAAAACCTTGTATTACAAGTCTTGCCTTATGCCTTGTAATCTTGTTTTTCACACTTTCTTGTAAAAGACCCACTTGTAACCTTCAGGGTTCACATTGGGCGGGGTTTGACAGACTGGTCCGAATATACTACAAGAAATTCAAATTTTCCTGAATTGCATATTTCAATCATATTTCTATATTTAGATCCCCATAGAGATATCTTGCAATCATATCCATAAGCTGCATATTCAGTTTTTCGGAAACTACCAAACTGATTAGGTAGTGGAACGTAACAACGTCCATTACGAGAGAATACATCTCATCGTAATCAATGTCAGGGTTAATGAGAGAAGCCCTTTGCCAGAAGGCGTGCCTTTGCACTATTTCATTCTCATCATTACGCTTCCTTACGAAATCCCTCATGTAACCTACAGGGTTCACATTGAGTAGTATTGGATCTTCAGGTCCAAACACTTTTCGCTAAGGAATCTAAATCGACCTGCATTGTTTCTTTCCATTTTCACCAATTAGTTCAACGTTGTGCTTAATCAACGGAACGCGGTTCGATATCGTCGCACTTTGTGATTCAATGGCCACTGCATAAGCAAAGATATCATCGATGATTATCCCATCTCGATTCCATAAGCTCATCCGGACCGAGATCTTCTGGTTCTCGGGAATTTGGATTTGGGGTCTCATCCTGGGACGTCTCCCAGGACACTTCCATAATCCTGCGCAATTCATGAGTTGGATCGGTTGAGATAGCGACCGGATTCAATTGTGCCATAGTTCTCCTCTTCTGGGGAGTGAATCCTTTGAACCGAGTCTGTCTCGCTTCTGGCCGAGGACAGAGGATTGGCTAGCCGCCGATGTACCTCGTTCGTCAGGAACGAAACGTCATACAGAGACGTTGCATCTTTCGGGGATGATTTTGCGTCCTACAGGGACACCTTCATTACAGGCTTTGTTTTGCATGTGGTATATATGATCTCGTCACTTTTTATTTGATCATAAGGGGCATCAACCATATCTAAGCAATATTCATCATCCACGTTAATTCGCGTAGGTAAGATGTTGCACTTACTTATTATACTGTGTGATGCGGGGATCAAGATGAGACATAGTGGATGCATCCCTGTCAATTCGCGCCGTTCTTCAGGAACGTTGACGTTCTTTCCTCCCCCTAACGGCGGGAAGACTGTCTCATCAAAGTGACTATTTGCAATGAAGGCCTGTCAATGGAGGGAAATCATATCCGATAAAGATTCCGAAATTGATGACCCATATTGGTACGTTGCGGCGGCGCAACTGGCACATAAACTGCACACCCAACATTGCGTAAGTACGGTGAATCATGTCCGTACCCAGTAACCAACTGTAACGCTCAACATGAGTGGGTGGAGATGGGTCTCAAGCGGACCAATATAGTTGCATGCAGAATTGCATATTCCCACGCAGAAAACGGAAAACGTTGTGAACATCATCAACTGGTACGACCCGGGTCTGCCCAGCCGGTCTGACCTGTGTGTCTGCGAGATCATTTTGAGTATGAACATAGGGAATTAAATGTTCAATCTCAATCCTAAGGGACGTGCAATAATCATCGAAAGCCTTCGATATAAACTTTCCGGCATTATCTAGTCTTCTAGACTACAACGGATAACTAGGGTGGTGAGCCCTCAATATGTGCCAGAAGTTTAGCAAATGCAGCTTTTGATGTGGACAATATACATGTGATCAGCGAGTCACTACATCAACCAAAACCATAAAATCTTTATATGGTCCGCGTATTGGTTGGAAATCGTCCACAAACTTTCCCCTTTTCAATATGGTAACTGTTCAATCGAATATGCTTATAACTCAACAAAATTCTTCCGGAATGTGGTGAGTATAAGGCCTTTGTAAGTCTACATGGAGGTATGAAGTAAGTAATATATCTCCATTCAGGGAGAATATCATGTGCAGCCGCGCTATCATCTAAATGATTAACTTCACATTCCTCAACATGGATTAATTGAATTGGTACATGATTAAGGAAACTTCTGGTTCCAACTGATTCAATTAATTGATATTCGAGAACAAAATTCGGATAAGACTGAAACTTAAATCCGGATGAGAGCAAAATCTGCCTCTCAATTAATCCCAATGACTTTCAGTTTGGATTTGATCAAGGAACTTCATGTCCGATCATATTATGATGACTAAGGAACTTCGGGTCCAATCATATAATAAGGATCAAGGAACTTCAGGTCTGATCTCTTGCATGATATAAAATATCAAATATTTGCAAGACTCTGTTACTCATGATATTGCACTGGCATATAATATAAAATGGGAATCGGTAAAACCATACCATCATCCCACAATCAGAATTTAAATTACAGAAAGTAAATAGCAGAATTTAAATTGCTGAAAGTAAATTGCAGAATTTAAATTGCTGAAAGTAAATGACAGAATTTAAATTGCTGAAAGTAAATATGGAGAGGCGGTACAACCGTCCAGCATCCCACATTTGCAGAATTTAAATTGCATAAAGTAAATATGGGGAGGCGGTACAACCGTCCAACATCCCACATTTGCAGAATTTAAATTGCATAAAGTAAATATGGGGAGGCGGTACAACCGTCCAACATCCCACAGTTGCATAATTTAAATTGCAGAAAGTAAATATGGGGAGGCGGTACAACCGTCCAACATCCCACAGTTGCAGAATTTAAATTGCATAAAGTAAATGACGAAATTTAAATTGCAGAAAGTAAATAGCGAAATTTAAATTGCATAAAGTAAATAGTTAGAAGTTAGATGTTAGATGTTAGATCAATATTAGTAACTTCTTTTGAAACTTTGGGTTTCATTCGAAACTTTAGGTTCGAGATTTATTGTGAACTTCGGGTTCACTATGCGTGCCAGTACAATATTAGTAACTTATAGTTTTGAAACTTCGGGTTTCATTCGAATCTTCAGGTTCGATTATAATTTCACTTGAAATAATACTGTGGTTAAAAAGCCCACAGTCCAAACAAAAGTTTTGGGTATGCTCGAAACTTCGGGTTCGAGGTCTATTGTGAACTTCGGGTTCACTTTGCATTTAATTGAAATAAAATTCAAAGTTAGAAACTTCGGGTTTCTAAGTTTAATTAAGCTTGAAACTTCGGGTTCAATCGAAATTGCATAGTCCAACATATACAAGTATATGCCCGAAAATGGACTAAATAAAATGTCTCGAGTCTGCTGGACTCGTATAGGTTTGAAAACCAATGGCCCAAAGTCAAAAATCTGGTACAAAATCCAGAGGGCCCAAAATGAACAAAGGCTCAATTGGAAAATGGCCCAAATCTGCCAAACCAAGCCCAGGCTCGCGTTCGGTAGTGGCTTCCGAACAGTGGGGAGCAACCCAGCGCGCGTTCGGTTGCGCGCTCCGAACAACCCATGCGCGCGCGTTCGGCAGAGGCATCCGAACAAGAAGGCAGCCCTGTGGGTTTTGTTTTGTTCGGCTCGTGCTTCCGAACATGACTGAGCTCTGTTCGGTTGAAGCTTCCGAACAAACAATGAAGTCAACGGCGTCGCAGGAACGCCGATCCGAGTTCACCGCCGTGGTATCATCATCGGCGCCGACGTCTGTGGCAGATCAAGGGGATCCGGCGAAGTAGGCGGCGACTTCTGGTCGTCCTCGTCGTGCGGCGGCGTCAAGAAACGGCAGGGACTCGCGACTACAGGGAGGCCGCGTCTTTGTGTTCTCTGCTCTTCTGGGCAGGCAGCCGGCGTCTGCTCTTCTGGGCAGGCAACGATGGCGATGAGGCAGACGCGTCGGCGATGGCGTTGAGGATGCTGAGCAGTCGTTGGTGAAAAACACGACGTACGCGCCGACGTCCTGGTGAGAGCGTAGCCATTAGCGGCGTAGCCGGCGTCGAGCTCGTTGCAGCAGCCGACGAAGTGTCTTGGCGATGATCGCGTTCGGAGACGGCGAAAACAGGTCACCTGGATTCTTCGGAATCCTCGATGACCGCGATCCAGCCGGTTGGACCTCCGCCACTCAACGTCGGCGCCGTTGTTCTCCAAAGAGCATGGTGAGCTGCTGCTGGGTTTTCCTTCAGGGATAACGACAGCTGGACCTCAAGGAGCGGCGGCGGATCACGACTGCTGGTCGTGAAACGCTGAGCTGCGCTTGGCGGGTGTCAAAGCACACAGTTTCGATGCCTGGGTCTGCTGGACTTGGGCATCTGAAGTTTTTCAACGAGAAGAAGGGGGTTAGGTACAGCAACATTGCTGTGCCCTTTATTTTCAGTAGAAAATAAAGAGGAGTGCTTTGCGTTAGGTATAAAGCAAAGATAGCACCCAATCATTATTTCGATGCCTTAATCAACTTGTATCAAGTGTAAAGAACTGCAGGTTCTTTATTGGAGCATACAACTGAGAAACTTCAGGTTCTCGTTCATACTTTGGTATGATTGTCTGTATTGCTCTTTTTTTTTCAGGGAAGAATAATAGAGAGCGGTTTACGGTAGGTAAAGCAAAGCAACATCTCATATTATTATTCTTTCTCTGTGTCCACCACTGACACTTACACAAGAGTAATTCGTGCTGATAACGTGTTGCAGAACTGATAGAAAAGTAGTGCAGTGGCGGAAAGTAAATGAGACACAGGATTTAACGAGGTTCGGCAAGTGTGCCTAGTCCTCGGGGCGGTAGTACTGGTTTCTCTCATTATACTAGAAATATAAAGAGTACAAAGTATCCTCGCTATTCTCTCCCCCTAGCCCTATGCTCGGCTCCTCAGATGTTGGTTGATAGTGTGTAGAATGAGGGGGCTTCCTTCTTCTTATATAGGCAAAGGAATACCTCATGGATGAGGGAAGCATCCACATGAGGAAGGTTCTACAACATTGGCCAAGATTCTCATGTTAGTTTTAATTATAGTCAAAGATCCCTCATAGGATCTAAACGTATTCCGTTAAATGGAATAAAGGTATGACTATAAATTGTACCTAAGCTAGATGGGATTAAAACGCATGGAGAAGTCCTTCGATAGGACAACGCAAGAGAAATCACGAAGTGATTCGACTCAATTTAATTAGATTTGATCTAAATACCATAATAGAACAAATCATACAATTTGGTATGTTCTGTAATAAAATTGTTCTATAACCAAGGATACCTCGATAATTTTTAAAGATGACATCGAGATCGTTCCCTTCTATTTTGGTTGAGGCCTTCATTCGTATCAAGCAATAAGCAGAATCTTGATTCTAGTATTGAAACATAGTCTCGGAAGAGATTAACTTTATTAATTGATATGAGATCAATAGTAAAGGTTCATACTAGTTCACATCATATGTGAATAAATGATATGTTGAAATTTAACTCAAATGTTGAATTCAATTTATTGCCAAAAATTGAGACCAAGGGGTTGAGTGAACATTCAAGTAGTGGGAGCTTGAGTTCATCTGCTTAATGGGAGTGACAATGTCCAATGCGATTGGATTGAAAGGTTTGAGCCAAAAGGAACGTTATGGTAACAACAAAAAGGGGCGCGTTAGATTTGAGGTTGATAATCACAACAATTCGTCAAGATACAGATCTTGATGATGAACACACATGGATTTGAGTCAAGTATGGTACTTGGACTTGGAGTTCTGAAAAGTTAGAAGTCTCTACCAAATTTCGGAACAAGATATGGCTAGCCCAATCATGCATGTAATGCCAGCTAGGATTGATCGACATCTAGATTACCTTGAGCCATAACATGTGACGTTCTGTATGTGTACAAACGTGGTTGTTGATTATACGATTAATTCAAAGGTTGAATTAATGTGGTTTGTTTAAAAGTCAAATGTTTGAGATATGGGCGACGCAAGTGTTGCCTCACGCCATTACACTTGAGAGTGAAACTCAAAGTGTTTTGTCATGATGAGAGTGCAGGCTTAGAGACTTATGAAGTTCTAAGCGGGGCTGTTTAGAGACTCCGAAATTCATTGAAATTGAATTTAAGGTTCTGAACCAATCAAGTAAACCATGGATTCCCTTAGACATGGCTTTGATGGGGCAATAGCTCAAGCCACTAGAACAGATAGGTTTCACGGATTCTATCTGAACATCTGCGCATACGTGTTATAAATACGAGCGTAATCATTCTCAGCGCAATGACCAAAATAAGCGTAGTGGACCCAAAAGCCATTAAGAGCAATTGATGCATATAGCTGGAACGGGATTCGTATGATACGAATGGACGTGCGTGTCAAGTTGCCTTAGTGTGCACGTACGAATGGACGTGCGTGTTAAGGCATTGACGTGGCAATACGTGACGGGAGACACGTGTCAATCCAAAGTTGAGAAATCAACAGCAAGGGCAAATATAGACACCCTCGACGGAGCGTGTGACCTAATAAGTGTTTTAAGGAGGCTCGCGGTCGAATGCCAGGGTGAGTTCTAGAAGAATATTGAGTGTAAAGATGTAATCACAAAGCGGTTGTGATTTGAGATACGTTCCCTACTAGGGGTGGGAATGATAGGTATACCGTACCAAACCCCCAATACCGTGTACCAACCAAACTAAGGGTGTTTCTATAAAATGGCTACCAATACCATACCAAAATTTCGGTATACCAAAGTTTTGGTACGGTATGGTACGATACGGTAGTGTTCGGTATTGGTACAATACTAAACTATGTATCTATATATTTTACAACATTAAATTTAAAGCCAATATTAAGAATCTACCATGTTTAATATACTAAAATTCAATGTGCAAAATTAAATTCAAAGCCAATATTATCATAGTTTACCAATCAAGCAAACAACACAACCATATATAATCAATTTACCACCAACAACTATCTATCTCAATAATTTACCAAGTACAGCTCCAGGATAATTTACCAAGCATAGCCCCAATCAATTTACCACCATCGTGAGGTTTGCAAAGAGAACTTGTGGACGGGAAGAAGTTTTGACTGTGCTCCGTTCGTGAAGAAGAGAAAAATAAAAGGGATAAAACATTATAAATATTATTAAAAAATAAAATAAAATATGCATATACACTATTCGGTATACCATGGTATTGGGTTTTCCATGCCAATACCGTACCAAAGTTTTCGGTAGTGGTAGTGTACCATACCGAACAGTAACTGTATCGAATGGTAGTGTACCAATGGGTAATGGTACGGTATGGTACGGTTGGTATTCGGTATTTGGTACAAAAATTCCACCCCTATTCCCTACTGTCCTCGACTCCTAAAGAACGTTCCTAGCTATAGGATATCCAGCTAGGGCTGTTGGTTATCCGTTAAGGCCGGTTCATATCGTATTTAGTAGTCGATCTCAGACTACTCATCTAGTGATACGACATAGGCATGAAGGTGCTTGTATATAGATACAAGTTCACTGAACACTGACCAACCACAGAGCGTACGAATGGAGGTTTACCTACTATGTCAATCGTACAACGTTCTGGCTAGTTATGGATGCAAACTAGTTCTTAGACCTGAGGCTTCACCAGATATCTTGTGTTGGAAGACTTGAACTTTGACCTCAATCTCACGGTTCATTAAGAATGACTTGGGCCAAGTAGGTGAGGATTGGGTGCATGGATTCAAGCACGGAGATTTGTGAATGCGCAAAATGGGATTCGTTACCTTGTAGGTAATCAGTGAAGGTTGATATTCCAAGAGCCCCTTGAAGATCTATCTTTTAGTTTTCGGCCAAAGCATATAAGTAAAAAGATACATCAGGGCGATCATATCAGTACACTAATGCATTAGGGCTTGACAATGAGTTTCCATGCCCTAAATGATTTGATCGGAATATAGGAGACGAAGGAACCTTATTGCACTGTAATCATAACTAATGGTTCTGCCCGATGTGTGATGAAGAAGTTCGAAACACATTCTTGATAATATGGGTAGCCGAGAGCCATAGCTAGATGTTACTACTCGGTTTGTGAGTGATCTTCCCTATAAGATTGGTAATTTTCATATTCGAAAAAATAAGATTGTTTACTACCAGCTTTATTGGAACCTACCGAGGTCAGACACACAAGAACGCATGCCTGCGGGTAAATTGATGAGGGTATTTAACATGAATTAGTTTATGTTAAATAGTAAATTTATTTAAGTTGGTGATTGGGCTTGAATAAATAAATACAAGTCCTTTGGACTTGGTATTAATATTAGCACAATACAATTTGGAATTGACCAATTAAATAAATTAGGATTGATGACACATTAATGGGCTAAGCTCACTAAGAGGTGTGGCACCATTAGGGACGGCAACTCTAGAGTTTCTCCCAGAGTTGCCGCACCCTATTCTTTGTGAGATAAGGATTGTTGTTTAATTATTAAATAAAAGTCTAAACCTGTTAGAAAAAGGTTCTCTATAAAAAGGCTTGTTGGGCATTGACCTAACAAAGTGGTGAACTCACATATCTTTAAAAAATCTCATGTGCTGAAAATACATTCTTCACTAAAAACACAAAGTCAGAAAATATTGACTCTCTAAAACCCTTATGTGCCGCAAATCCTCAGCCTAGCCGCAGTTATTGGTGGTGCTCGTCATCGTCCGTCGAAGTTTGGTGCTTTTAGCTGATACATCCTCATCAGCCGAATATCTTTCGTGTCGACACTTGTAGAGGACGGACACTTGAACGTTTAGGACTTCATCATCATCATCATGGCAAGCAAAGGTTGGTAAGTCTAATCTTCTTTTAGATTAGGGGTGATCTTATTGGTATGCTAAGAATCACATGGCACGTCGATTAACCAGGCACGCGAATTAATTAATATGATTAATGGAATCCAGCGTTCCGCCAACCATGTATGTTTACGATTGAATTATGAATTTTATTATTGCATACCTGTCACGCCATGCTTACGCACACATGGAAATCTGTTCCACAACCCAACACCACCGCCGACCCATTCGTCGACCTCATGGTCTCCAACTTCAACGCCGCCGCCAAGAATCAGGTCACCCCTCCTCCAATGGGCTTCACCGAGAACGGTGCGGCCACCTATCGAAACACCTGCGACCCCTGCATTGACCTCTTCTTCAAGAATTTGATGAAGTTGTTTTTGGATAACGATGGAGAAGTGTTTTTGCTCCAATATCTGTGTTCATCATTATTTTCTGCAATTTGAGTTTTAATGTTAATGTTCAATTAAATGTATCTGCAATGCTGGGTTTCTAATTTTTCTACGAGTGTATGTTGACTTTCTTTATGGAATTCTGCATTTGGTGAATCTCTGTTCTAGTGGAAGAAAACTGAACAGACTCAGTTAGTTTGAGAGGGAATATGTTCTAGCAGAAGTTTTGATTTTACTACATTGCTTCAAAGTTCAACTACCATTGTCTATCGTACAGCTGATGCAGCTTTGCAATTTCATAGTCTTTCTGCAATTTAAACATGCTGGACTTTTTGATTGCTTGCTTGCAGAGATCCGAAACCGCGACATTGCGATGGTGAAGACGAAGGAGCTGAGTTTTTTATTCCATTAATTTGAAAAGACGTATATCCCTTCAACATCAGCCTATTTTAACAACTAAAGTAACGGAAGAGCATTTTTGAAACATTTTGGAAGTATAGAGTACTAAAATGCTACAAAAAAAACACAGGTATCAAATTGGTATTTGGCCGAAACCATAGGGTACTAAATTGTAATTTGCCATATATATATACCGGACCAGTCCATTTATAATTCGAAACAGTTTGGGCCTAATTTTTGGGCCAAATTATTCAAAAATACAAAAAATAAAATCTATCATTGTTCATTCATCCTACATTCATATGACAAATAAATGATCCGAATTAGTACTAAATGAGAAGTATAAATCATACTCAATTGTGTGAAAACATCTTAAGAACCTTAAATACTACAATCATCCATGCCTTACAATCTAAGAGATACAAGTTTGTAATCCAACATATTTGCAAAACTCAACAATGTGAATCTCACTAGTAAAAATGTTGTTAAAGGTAACCAATTATTGGTTACCTAGAGAGGGGTTACTATTGCCCTTTAATAACCAATATTGGTGACTATTGCCCCCTTTAGTGACCAATATTTTTTTTGTTGGTTACTAACACCCTTTAGTAACCAATAAGGTGTTTGTAGTAACCAAAAAGATGTTGGTAACCTAGAGAGGGGTTACTAAAGGGTTTTAGTAACCCTTCGTTTGGGTTACTAAAGGGTATTAGTAACCAATATTGGTTACTATTAATGTAATTATTAGTGATATTAGTAACCATTCTTTTATTGGTTACCAATTGGTAACAAATTATTTTGTGTTGGTTGGTTTGTTTTTTGCATTTGGTTTTCTTTCCCCAATTCTTTTCTAGTGTGCTGTTGTGAGAGGGGTGACCAATGATTTCTCAAAATAGGGGGAAAAGGAACAGTTTGAGGAGGCATCTGGGGATATTTTTGTAATGTCTGCTTGATTTCTTGGCCAATCTGATCAATCACTTCTTTAGCTTTAGAGTTCGCGAGCTTTTGTTTCTTGAACTGCATCTTATGAAAAGGCTAATCATGCAAATAACCAAAAGGGCCAAACTGGTAACTGTCCAATTGGTTCTGAACGCAAACATCAAGAACTAAGCTGATCCCATAAAGAAGATTAATTTCAATTATGATGCTCAAGAAATAAATTAATTTGGAAACATAAATAAAGATTCAGGAAATAGGGGTGTGTGGGGTCTGTGGTTTTTGTGTTGTGTGTGGTGGAAGATTCTGGAAACATAAATTTAAGGAGGTCTGCATGATTGTGATTGAAGGGAACTCTAAGTGCAGATAATACTCTTGTGCTTAGATGTGATCAGAGTCACGTACTGTATGAATAACAAAAACAACTACATGGTCTAAATCGACAAAAGTTAAGTAATCAATTCGCAAGTAGCAAGAGTCAAGCAGCTATTCACTCATAGTCGAAATCAACATGAGATCCAACCAACATAAGCTTCACAGTAGACAGTACAAATTTTGTTAAAACAATAAGTCAGTACTTACGATCTATAACTCTGTTGAAGCTTGACAGTACACCACATAAACACCAAATTGGAAGAGTATTGAGGGAATTTGTCAAGTTTGGGATTCTAGATTTTTGTAATTAGCAATCTAGGATTTCGGATTTGTGTTCTAGGGGTTTGATTTGTTGAGATGCAATTTCGGATATGAGGCTTGAAGAGTGAGGCAACGAGGTGAAGGAGCGAAGCGGGGATATAGATGGAGGAGAGGTCGAAGTTGGGGTACAACAGCACAATAGGATTGAGGCGGGGTAGAAGTCGAACGGGGGCGATAAAAATGGAAGAGAGAGTAATGAAATGGAGGCTGGATTGATCAAACTAGAGCTGGGGCGACGATGAGTGAGTGAGGCGACGATGGAGGCTGAGGATTGAAGAGAGTTGTCGAAGACGTTGAACAGAAAGGAAGGAGGCTAGCTGCTGAAGTAGAGACGTATGTGGAGTGGACTGGTCAAAGTTCCAACCCTAAGCCCATCTTATTTCAAACGGGCCAAACGGGCCAATCGGACCAAAATATTAAACGCTCGCGGACCGGACCACAATTACCCATTCGGGACAGAATGGAACTCGTTTGCCTATAAAATTTAAAGGATCGGACCGATTCGTTAAATTTCATAACTGAACGGTCCAAATATTTTGGGTTTTGGGCCATTCGGGCGGCCTGTGCCCAGCCCTAATTAAAACCACGTAGAGATAGATATCCATATAAATGCAATATTTTTTCCATTTTCCGTGTTGGTGGGTGTAATATATTCTTTCAAGTGTATTTATTTTCTGAACGACTCCTGAACTTTTTGCTCACCTTCGATCATCCGCTTTCCATTTACTAGGCTTTGTCTAAAGGAAATTTCGTCCTTAGATTCAGCTTCAAATATAATAGATAAGAGGGCTACCATGTACACCTAGTTTTCTACTTTGGACACCTAGTTTCTTTGTACACCCATCCTTTTAAAAAAAAAAACTAATTTAAACACCCAAATTTGATTCAAATTTTCCACTTATACCCTTCTTTTTGTTTATTGAATAAATTTTCTTGAGCACCCTTAGATTTTTTTTTGGATACCTAAAATTAGAATTTGCTAAACTCTCTCTCCACTACAGCAAAAATGGCTATTTCATCGCAAGAAGTGCTTTTTTGTCGCAGTAGGTGATTAGCGACGAAAATATTTTGTCGCCAGGTGGCTGCAATAGGACGAAAATGTTTTGTTCCAATTTCAGTGTGCCATTTCACTTCCAAAAAATTGACATGTGTCCCACTTAAAAAAAAAATTGAAAGCAAAACCCACCCAAATGGGCAGCAGATCTTCTGTCCCCTTTTTCTCTATCCCTCTTGCGTGCCCCTATTACATAATGACACGGGACAATGCTATTAAATGCCCACTTAACCTTATTTTAACCATACTAACAGCGTTAACTTGATTTTTTAACTCCGTCAGGGCCCTAAAAAAATAAAAATAAAAAATTGAAAAGACAAATCGCTACGCGACCGCTTAGTCTTCTCACTCGTCTCTTCTTCTTCTTCTTCTTCACCCTTTCTTTTCATTTTTCTACCATGTTTCTTTAGTTTCAGACCTTAATGCTCTCACATATTAAGCCATGGAACAAGATTCTCCATCGCAACCAATCAACTTGGATTCTCCATCACAACCAATCAACTTGGATTCTCCATTGGTAAGTTTTGTTTTGCTCTCTGTTTTTTTTTTTTTTTTCATATGTGATGAATAAATTGATAAACAAGAGCTAATTCATATTTCATTCTAGAACCAAAAACTGGAATATATCCTCATGACAAATAATAATCAATACAGCCAATTTAGATGAGATGGGTACATGGGAATAAAACTTTCAATTACGATATGAATTTTAATTGAGATAAGTTGTGACAAATTTCTTTTGCTTGTAGGATGATGATGTGGAAAATGAGATTAGAAAAGGTCGCAAGCTGGATTTTGAAAGTGACATTGACTTGAATGACTTTGTTGAAGAGGAAGGCAATGAGGAAAAGTTAGAAGACAAACCATCTAATGAAAAGGTTGCTCCAAATCATTCTCAAATTAAGAAAGAGTTAATTCCAGTATTTGGCATGGAGTTTGAGTCAGAAGTTGATGCATACAATTTTTACAACACTTATGCATATTATGTTGGTTTCGGCATCAGAAGGGGTAAATCGCATGAAACCAAACATGGCCCTCCTAAGCTGATCAGAGATAGACTTTTTGTTTGTTCTGCTGAAGGTAAGTGTGGATATGATAAACGTGATGTTACTGTGAAATCTCATCGTGCTGAGACAAGATTTGGGTGTCAAGCAAGGATGAAGATACATTGCCATCAAGATGGCAAGTATCATATTGAGGAATTTGTTCCTGATCATACACATGTGACCTCAACCCCCTCTAAGACCCACCTCTTTAGGTCTCGTAGAAGAATGAGTCTTGCTCAAAAAGCTCAAGCTGATATGACTGATAGCTCGGGAATCGCTCCTAAAGCAACAATGGAATTTTTAACTCACCAAGCTTGTGTCGTCAGAATCTTGGGTTTATTCCTGTTGATTATAAGAATTATTTGCGCTGAAAGAGAACGAGGCAAATGAAGGTAAGAGATACTGGTGGTGTGTTGGAATATTTACAGCAAATGCAATTGAATGATCCCAATTTTTATTATGCTATACAAGTAGACGAAGATGACATGATAACTAATTTTTTTTGGGCTGATGCAAAGATGATGGTAGATTATGATTACTTTGGTGACGTGGTAAGTTTTGATACTACCTTTAGAACTAACACCGAAGGAAGAACTTTTGCCTTGTTTGTTGGTGTTAATAATCATAAGCAAACTGTTATCTTTGGGGCTGCATTACTGTATGATGAGGCTGCCTATACTTTCAAGTGGTTGTTTGACACTTTTGCCAAGGCTATGTCTGGAAAGAGACCAAAAACCATTCTTACTGATCAAGATGCTGCAATGGCTCAAACACTAGCTAAAAAATGGACAGAGACAACTCATAGGTTATGCATTTGGCATATATATCAGAATGCAGCTCAAAAGCTTGGTAGTGTTTTTGAACATTTTACAGGTTTTGCCAAAGACTTTAGCACTTGCATATATGATTATGAAGATGAAGAGGATTTTCTAAATGCATGGAACAGCATGCTTGAGAAGTATAATCTCCAAGATAATAATTGGTCACGTCGGTTATTTCGTATAAAGGAGAAATGGGCCTTAGTATATGGGCGAGAAACATTTTGTGCAGATATTACCACCACTCAACGGAGCGAAAGCATGAATAGTTCTCTAAAGAGGTATGTCAGCTATAAGCATGATTTGCTAAGGTTTTTTCAGCATTTTCAAAGATTGGTCGATAATCGTCGATATGGGGAGTTGAAGGCAGACTTTAGAGCAACTCACAGTTCTCCTTCATTGTCATTCCCGGTGGAAATCTTAAAGCATGCTGCAAGTGTTTACACCCCACCAGTGTTCAATCTATTTCAGAAGGAATTGTGTAAAGCTCACGATTGCACATTGGAGTTCTTCAGTGAGACTGGTAAGGTGAGTAAATATGGAATAAATCCAGATGGAAAGAATTTCCACCACACTGTCACATACGACTCAATTGATAACACAATCTTTTGTAGTTGTAAGAAGTTTGACTTCGCTGGAATCTTGTGTGCTCATGCTCTTAAGGTTCTCTCTTCAAAAAACATCAAGAGTACTCCTACGCAATACATCATGAAGAGATGGACAAAAACAGTTAAGGCTAGCAGTGCATATGTTAATTGCAAGACTTTGAGTTCCGACAACCCAAAGAGCGACCCAAAGGTTGAAGTGGTAAGGCGCTAAAGAGAGTTATGTCGACTATATACTCAACGAGCAACAAGGGCACCGGAATCTCCAAAAGCATATGATATTGCTTTTTTGGCTCTTAACAATGCATTGGCAGAAGTTGATTCATGCTTGAAAGAAGTAAATGAAAAAGCTCCCCAAATTCTCTCACCGGCTATCAATGACGCTTCGAAGGCTAATATCGTTGATGATGGCAATACCAATAGAGTGAGGGGGATTAAAACTAAAGAAAGAGTAGTTCGTCAACCTACCAGGATAAAGGGTGCTTTGGAAAGGGGGACTAAGAAAAGAAAATCGGCCAGAGACAAAGTTGAGCCTCCAAGTGTTGCTGTCACAGAAAGTTCCAAGCCTTCCACAGTCCCGGGTGCTTTGAAAACTGGGACTAAGAAAAGGAAATCTGCCCGAAACAAAGTTGAGCCTCCAAGTGTTGCTGTCACAGAAAGTTCCATTCCTTCTACAGTCCCCATCCAACAGGTTAGATACTTAGTGTAACATTTGTTTATACTTTTCAAGGGAGAAATTTGGTTACTAAATGAACCATTTGGTGGTGTAAGTGGTAGGAACCCGTTGCTTATAATATGACCATGGGCTTGTGCAGGTTGGCAATGAGGGGGGTATTTTAAAAATAATTCCCTTTTGTTTAACAAACAGCACAAACAATGATCACACAGATGATCAGTCACAGTGTGATGGACTTGACAGATTAATTAGATTAAGTTCTTGATAGATATTACTTGTGGATGCTTGTGATTTGATCAACAACACTCAGATGCAATGCCAACTTAGGTCCTCAATGAAATCAGTGAGTTTGATATTCGTGAGCTATCCACAACTACAACTATATCAAACCAGCGTTTCTAATGCAGCAGTTAAGATGACCAGTCAGGCAGAATTATCCAGTTTTCATGTTAATTGAATTGGTGCAAAATTAAATCCAATTTTAATTAACCCGAATGTTTAACGATACACAAAGATGGACACAGAGTTTTGGTACCCGGAAAAATCCACAAAGGGATAAAAAATCGGGGGTCTATCAGAAGACCAGCCTTCCACTATGAAATGGCAAAAGATGCCCAGTACAAGGTTCAGACCAAGCTCAATATCTAGTTACCTAACTTAGATGCAGCAGTCCCTCGTGCGGCTTCTTCTCAATCACTTCACTTCCAGCGAATCCTCGCTTGGTCAACACGCTACAAGGACATACACAAGTATTCCTCTAACATGGCACCGTAAATGTATGCTGTGGTGATTTATGACCAGTCACAGATTTATTTCCAGAAAGCAGTAAATTTGCAGGAAATAAAACAGTGACTGTGTTTGCTTGCTTACAGCTATAAACTGGGCAGCAAACCAACTTAGGTCAAAGACCTCTAACACTCAACAAAGTCTACAAACATGCATGAACATGAGAGACTAGTGTTGCACACTCCTAATCCTACTCAAGTGTATGAACTTTCAAAACAAGCCGAATCTAGGAAAGATAAACCTTCTTCCAAAGATAGCTAGAATGCTTTCAATGAGACTTACTTGGAAAACAAAGGTTTTATCAACTCATACAATCCCCGTAATTCATATGATGCTTCTATGTAAGTGAGCTAAAAGCACTCAAGAAAATAAGATGAAACCGGAGAGGAAGGTATGCTCAAAGGTGAGTTTTTCAAAAGATTTTTGTGAAATGATACTTGAAAACCCTAGCCGTTTATGAGAATGAAGTTGTGTTTATATAGACATAAAGGGATAAGAAACAAACGGCCAAGATTAATCCTTAAAACTCACTTTTAATAAAACCTAGGCAGATCCGAGTGAGTGGGGCGCAATTGACTGACCGGAGGATAAAAGCATGGGCTGTTTAATCAATCTGTCAGAAAAGCAGTCAACCTTCACGTGCATGAAATAGATGACCAGTCACGAAAATCCTAAAATCCTTATTCTTGTGAAAACAAGTCCAAAGCTTTAAAGTGTTTAAAACCTTTTGACTAAATAAAGAAAGGACACGGTTTTGACACAGAAAGACTATGCAGATGAATATGTTATATGAATGCATCTTCAATCTTCAATCTTCCAAGCTTCTTCAATATCCTAAAGATCTAGAAATATAACCTTAATGACTAATTGAGCTTGTTACATATTTTACAATGTTTTTGTCATAAGGACAGCCAATCAAATAACCTACAGCTTGCGCGTTCAAGAGAGAGGTGCACCTTCACAGATTGTGCAGGTATAGTATGATTTGCTAATCACTTCATTGTACCATTATCAGCATGTCCTTTTTGTTAAATTATTGATAAATTGATGTGATCAAAATGCCTTGTAGCAAGCTCAATCAACCACGAACTTGAACTTTGGAAAAAACTTGTTTGACAGTGCATCCCATTTTTCACAGGTATTCTTTTTCATTATCAGTTTGAAAATGTTTTAAGTTTTTGTTTCATTCTCTATTGTTCTTAAACTTCATATTATATTTCTGATAAAAAAAAAACTTCATTTTATATTGAACTTGTCCAAACATGAGCCAGATGCAAAGTCTGCAGAAATCCAATTTAGACAACCATAAGCCACGTACAATGCCTCCAAACATCCAACTAAGACAAATATATCAATTTCCTCAGGTATATTACACATGTTTCATATTGCCTTATAGTGATCTTATCGTTTAAAAGGTCAGGATTTGATTTTGATTTGTCTATTTTCTTTTTCTGTTGTTTGCTTTTGTATCTTCTAGCAAAACTATATGATGGCAGGCTATAATACTTCAACAAGTTATCCGCAATGTGCCTCCTCCAACATCACTAATTTATTTCAGGTAGTTTAGTTAACTAAAAAGCTTTTATTTACTTTATTGTTGGAGATATGTTTTTATAAACAATGGTTATATGAATGCACACTAAGCCAAAAAAGTCCATAGACGACATTTGCCGGACGATAGTTATTTTAAAAACCGTCGTTGAGTTTTTACTATTGATGGAGGCGACGGTTTTAGCTTAAAAACTGTCATCTAATTGCTATTGGAGGACATGGGCAAATGTAATAGACGACGCTTTTTGTGTAAACTATCGTTAATACAAAAACACGGAAGACACTGTAGCCTTAAAATCCATTCTATTTTCCTTCTCGACTCCGCTTCTCTTTCGCCCCTTTCTCTTCTGCTTCTTCTTGATCTTCTTCCTTTTTCATCGCCGGATATCTGCAACTCTCCCACCCAATTTCTTTTTGTCAATCTTTGCAATTGAGTTCCCCTTCAGTTCTACATCTCTCAATTTTTGCTCTATTCACTAACCCTAATTGAAAATTTTCCCAAATTCATTCGTCACTGAAATGCCCAAACCCTAAACACCAAGTCGGAGCTCCGCACCGAGTTCGCCCTCGTCGCATGACACACTCCGCCCCAGAAAGTGGGGCCATGGAGGTGCGGCCGTCACCCCCAAAGAGTGACGAAGCCTTAAACCCCAAAAGCAACCACAAAAGTTAAAACAACGGAAAGTAACTCAACAACTCAACCGTAAACACTATATCAGAGCTTCTAAACAGCGGAACAAAAAGGTTTACACAAGTTTGAAATACAACAGTGACAAAGAGATTCCTACTCTTTGTAGCACAGAAAAGAGCTATCCTGAACTGCGCCGCTCGTCTCGGTGGTGCTCGACAGTATCAGGTCCTGTGGGGGCGCAAAAACAAGGGTGAGTGGACAGGGAAAATAAAGATCAGTGAAAAACATTTACAAATCAATATAAGAACCCCCATAGTTAAAACCAGTAGTGTAAACTTATATGCAGCAATAGTACAGTAGGGTATCACAATAGGCATACATGTGCATTCCAATAATACAGTGTAAATCAACGGTCGTGATCTAATGCGACCTGGGGAATTTAACCACCAGTGACGGTGTGTAGGACAAGGGGAATTTAACCACCATGCCCGGATGTCAGGACAAGGAGAATTTAACCACCAATGCCCAGACATCGCATGCGTAGAACCCACTGGGAATTTAACCCACTGGATTGTCAGGTGTGCCATCAATTGTACTAATCATAATCATCATATGCATAAAATCCAGCAAAATCCATTGCATAATATGGCCATGGAGAGAGATGGAGAGAGAGAGATTTCAGAATAGGGGATTCATATCTGAATTTGTGTGTTTACCCCTTGTATAGTGTCTGTATTTATAGTGGAGGATTCCCAGGGTTTACAAACCCTAATAGGAATGGGCCTCAGAGTCCATACAATATTCCTACTTCTAGGTTTACACAGTCATACATAAACATAGTTTATAACACTCCCCCTTGAATGTGTAAAACATAAGAAGTAGTCGCAATAGATCTTCGTAGACTGTTGATGAAGTCAATGGAGTAGGCACTCGGGAATACGTATGTCCAAAAGAGATCCATTCAGGGATATGCTAACACCAAAACCTTGCTAAGGAAAACTCAGTGGGAAAAAGCCAAAGCGAAGGAGAAAAGGTGAGCATGCGCATGTCGACACTTAAGCAGTCAGAGGTATGACCAACCCAACGCAGGTGCCTCGTTAAAAACCTTGACAGGCAACAAAACCCAGTGGGAAAAAGTTGACCTGTGCTAAGGGGAAAAAGAGTACATTAAGGTCAAGTGAGTATACTTTCGAATACTCCCCCTGAAGTCGACAATGCTCCCCTTGAAGACTACATACGTGTCAAATCTGACAATCGACGCAATCCGACTCCAAGAACAAGCTTCTAACAAGTAACCTCCGGCAGGGACTTGGTGAACAAATCTACGAGGTTGTCTTGCGATCGAATCTACTTGATTTCAATCTTCTGATGCTTGGGGCGATATGCTTGGTGTTTTCTCCTTTGATGTATCCTTTCTTCAACTGGTCGATACATGCAGCATTGTCTTCGTAGATGATTGTCGGGACATCACTAACGAAAGACAATCCGCTAGTTTTCAGAATATGCTCAATAACGGCTTGCAGCCAAACACACTCACGTGTGGCTTCATGAAGGGCGATGAGCTTGGCATGATTCGAAGAAGTAGCAACTAAAGTCTGCTTCGTAGACCTCCAAGATATGCCGGTATTCCTAATGGTAAAGATATAACCAGTTTGGGAACGTGCCTTGTGCGGGTCTGATAAGTAACCTGCGTCAGCATATCTAACAAGGCAAGCATCATTCCGATGATCAAGGGGGAATGATCCATCTGGAGATGCATAGGGTTAGAATAAGCCCATATCCGTCGTACCTTCAAGACAGCGGAAAATGTCTTTAACACCATTCCAATGGCGGCGTGTTGGCTCAGCTACATCGAGCTAACAAATTCACAACAAACGAGATGTCCGGCCTAGTGCATTGAGCTAAGTACAATAAAGCGTTGTTTGCACTTAGGTATGGAACTTCTAGTTCCAATAACTCTTCATCATCCTGTTTAGGATGGCATGAGCAAGGTTCTAAAAAACGCTAGGCGGAAGCTAGGCGGTAAGCAGGGGACTAGCGCCTAGAGGATTAATCGGGGATTAGTCGGGGATTAATCGGTAACTACTTAAAATAAAAAATATAGCCATATAGCTATACTGGCAAGTATAAACATGCAAAATTAAAAGATAAATAGAACAATTTATCATAATTGATTGAAAACATGAGTCAAATATATAAGTACTACAATGAAAATAAGTAAGTTAAAACTTCAAAGTTGAATTTAAAAAAAAATTCATCCCAAAAAAAAAAAAATTCCCGCCTAGCCTCGCCTAATTGCCCGCCTAGCCCCGCCTAGCCCCGCCTAGACCACCTAGAAGCCGCCTAGCCCGCCTGGCCGATTTTCAGCCGATTTGCCCAAAATCGGGGCGGAGAGGTACACCTGCGCCTAGGCGCCGCCTAGGCGGCTCAGGCGCCGTTTGAACAGAGGGCATGAGTCTCGTTTAGCATCTAGCGTTCGGACGACCATAGGTGTACTCGAGGGCTTCGCTTTATCTTCATTAAAGTGTCGCAACACCTTGTGGGTGTAGTTCAACTGATGGACCAAAATACCATCAATGGAGTGCTCAAGCTCAAGGCCGAGACAGAAACGAGTTTTCCCTAGGTCCTTCATCTCAAATTCCGATTTTAGGTGCGAGGCAATTTTCTCAAGCTCTTCTAGAGTACCAATGAGATTCTTGTCATCGACAAAGACTGCAACTATCACAAATTCGGAATGTGCTTCTAGTTAAGCACGCAAGGGCATAGTTCATTATTCACATATCCCTTACTGATCAAATATTCACTTAGACGGTTATACCACATCCGCCCAGATTGTTTCAATTCGTAAAGTGAACGCCTCTATCGAATCAAGAGGGTGTTCCGTGGTTCATAACTATTTGACTCAGTCAGCTGAAGTCTTTCTAGGACTCTCATCTATATCTCTGTATCAAGATCCCCATAGAGATAAACTATAACCACATTCATAAGCTGCATGTTCAGTTCTTGGGAATCTATCAAACTGACAAGGTAGTGGAACGTTATTACATCCATTACGATAGAATACATCTCATCGTAATCAATGCCAGGGCTAATGAGAGAAGCATTGCGCTATGAGGCGTGCTTTACATCGCACTCTTTCATTCTTCTCATTACGCTTCCTTACGAATGCCCACATGTAACCTATAGGGTTCACATTGGGAGGTGTGGAAACTACTGTTCAACCACCTTTCTCTTTACTAAGGAATCTAATTCGACCTACATTGTTTCTTTCCATTTTGACCAATATGTTCTACATCGACATTCATCAATGGAACGCGGTTCGATATTGTCGCATTTTGTTGTATCAGTGGTCACTGCATATGTGAATGTATCATCGATGATTATCTCATTCTGATTCCACAACTCATCCAAAACTAGTATAATGGACCGAAATCTCATGATTCTCGGGAGTAGGATCTGGAGTCTCTCTTGGGACGTCTCCCAAGACATATCCATAGTCCTTAACAATTTCATGAGTTGGATCGGTTGAGATAGCGATAGGATTCGGTTGTGCCATGCTTCTCCTCTTCTAAGGAGTGAATCCTTCGAACCGACTAATCTGCCTCGCCTCTGGCCGACGACAGATGATTGGCTAGCCGCCGTGTATGCTGTCTCTCTAGGACGTACATCATTCTTACAGGCATGTTTGCAGCTGGTATATATTATCTCGTCACTTTAGCTAGATCAGAGTGGGCGTCTGGCATGCATGTGCAACACTCTGAAGATCTAGAATACATCGCACTTGCTTATCATACTGTGCGGTATGGGGATCAGGATGAGACAGAGTGGGTATAATCCACGTCAATTCGCGTCGTTCATCAAGAACGTTGACGTTCTTATCTCCCCCTAACGACGGGAATACTGTCTCATCAAAGTGACAATTTGCAAATATGCGAGAAAGAGATTGCCGGTAAATGGCTTGTAAAAGCACATAATAGAGGGGAATTCATAATCGACAGAGATTCCCAGCCTCTGTTGAGGACCCAATTTGGTACATTGCGGTGGGGCAATTGGCACATAAACTGCACACCCAAGAATGCGTAAATACGAAATTTCAGATTCGTACCCAGTAACCAGCTGTAACGCCAAAAAGGGTTGGGTGGAGGTGGGCCTCAAAGGGGCCAATATGGCTACATGTAGAATTGCATAGTCCCATGCAGAAACAGGAAGCCTGGTGCTCATCACCAAGGTCCTTATGCTCAACTAAAGACGCTTTTTGAACGCTTCTGTGAGACTTGTGGGAACATAAGGGGTCATGATGTTCAACCACAATCATAAGGGACGTGCAATAATTATCGAAAACCTTCGATATAAACTCTCTGGCGTTATCAAGTCTTCTAGACTTCAATGGATAACCGGGGTGGTAAGCTCTCAATATGGGCCAGGAGTTTAGCAAAAGTAGCGTTCATGTAGACTATAGACATGTGACCAGCGATTCGATGCATCAACCAAAACCATAAAATCTTTAAATGGTCCGCAGATTGGTTGGATTTGTCCACAAACTTTCCCTTAAATACGTTGAAGAAAAGAAGGAGAACATTAAGTATCTTTGCATGGGAAGGTAGAGTATACCTTGTTCCCAACGAGCATGCTTGGCAAAGTGTATGTAAATACACAAGATCCTTAAGAACATAGGGGTGCCCGTTGAGGATACGGCGCATCCACTTCTACCATGATGTCCCAAACGGTCGTGCCAAAGCAAATAAGTGCTCGAGTTGGCTTAGCTTCATGCTAGCTACATGGTGCGCCCTAGCTTCATGCTATTGGGGCGATACGCCTCAATCGAGCGAATGATTGTGTAATACAACTCATGCGAAAGGCGTTCCATCTTCTCCAATATACGCTCATGGCCGTATAAGTAGGAGGTAATGCAAAGATATTCCTTACCATTTTCTTCTGCGGTTACATCATGGTAATTGTTCAATCGAATATCCTTCTAACTCAATAATGTTCTTTCGGAACAGGGTGAGTATAAGGCCTCTGTGGAGGTATGAAGTTAGATTTATATCTCCAGGCAGGGAGACTATCATGCACAATCGCGCTGTCAGCCAGACATCTAACGTCCCACTAGACATACCTCAACATGAGTTAATTGAATCGGTCACATGATCAAGGTAACTTCTAGTTCCAATAGATTCAATTAATTGATATTCGAGAACAATATACAAGTACTAAAACAAGCACCAAATACTGAACTAAATCCGAATGAGAGAGCAAAATCTCAGTTTGCTACATAATCATCGGCCAACAAGGCCGTTCCATGTCTCTCTTGGTTGCATATCGGAGTTGTACTCATAATCAACATTAGAAGGGGCGCTATGAGTGCGCAACTAATGGATGTACCACTACCACGATAGCATATGATTGGCTATTTTGTGATTGGGAAGGATGAACATTTCCCTAACTCTTGAAATTTGGTGCCATAGAATCGCGGTTTGAGCTCCCAGAAAACGCTTATGCTTGCTCGAGACAAGGGAGCGGTTCGAGCTAATGGGACGCGAGATGTTGTGCTTTTCAGCGAACAACAAAGCACTAATCGGATCGAGGGACTTGATGAACTTGCACTCTCTATTTTGCTGCTTCATGAGCTCATTAGAAGCATAGAAAGTCAAGAAGGTCTCCTATAAGAGATCATTTTAGGTCAAATCCGGCTTGCAAACCCCAATGAGGGATCAGATTCTACAAACTTCAAACGTATGTTTGTTCACAGACTTCGAGTCTTGAAACATAAGTTTTGCCAATCTTGTCTTGCTTTAGGCAAGTAGATCAAGAGATCATGCTTCTCGTGATCTCTGAACAAGAGACGAGCGTCAGTTTTGTTCATAAACAAAACAACTGACAATACTGGCATCGACAACGCCAATGGGGGAAACCATTTGGTGGGCGCGGTCTCAAAGGTCTTAGCTGAGAGCTCAAGGTCCTTACTGCCATGAATCCAGCGAGATTAAAATCTCTGCGATGGAAACTTGATGCTGGTGAGATTTCTCTCGGATTTAGGCATGGAAACTTCAAGTTTCACCATGCGTGGTGAGTTTTAGGAAACATCACGTTTCGATGCTCGAAACTTCAAGTTGAGACTTTTGTATGAACTGACAGTTCAATGATATTTGCGTACTCAATCGCATTGGCAAGATGCACGAGTCTTACGCAAAGAAATCATGCGTTTTGGTCTTTCGGACCCGCATGGTTGGGTTTTAATTAGAGTGAAATCTAATTGAAAGAGGGGCAATAAAAACCCAATTTATTAATGTTTGAAAACAATAATTTAAGCCCAAAAAATGGTGAAGCCCAGCCCAAAATAATTGGGGGGAACCAACAAGGGCCGGCCCGGTTTTGGCCCAAAGTGGCGCCAGCCCAAAATAAATTGGGAAAAACCCAAATTAAAATAATTTGGCCCAAAAAAATGGAGCCCAGACCTTTGTTCTGGAAGCCCATCCGAACAAGTGCCTGTGCTGGGCCCAATCAACAATGGCCCAATCAACAATGGCCCAATTCGGCCCAGCAGTCAATAGTCCAGCGTGTTCGGTCAATACTGCCGAACATGGGAAAAAGGAAGCCTGGGCGCATTCGGGAATAGTTGCCGAACGTGGGAAAGGAATCCGAGCGCGCGTTCGGGTAAGACATCCGAACGACTGAAGGGCTTGCACGCGCGTTCGGGAATGACATCTGAACGATTGGGAGCCCTGTGCGCTAGCGTTCGGGTGGGTCTTCCGAACGACTTCAAAAACCCAAGGCTGCCTTGTTCGGTGGAGATTGCCGAGCATATTCAACCAGGTTAGTCTTGTGTTGCCGAACATCTCTCGCCGTCGCGCGATCTGTCAGGATCGGCGGTAGCTGGAGCCTGCGGCGGTGGCGACGGCTGTACAAGCCCATCGGCGGCACTGACGCGGCGAGCTCGACGGCACCACTGACACGGCAAGCTCGGGGGCGATTTTTGGTGAGATTTACTCGCCGGTTTCTCCAATGCCGGCGACGGATCACAGGCGATCAATCGATTCCGGACGAGCACCTAACCCAATGGCGAACCTTGGGTGTCGCGTGCTCGTTTTAAGAACCCAACCGGAATCGACGAAAACGGAATGGGGATCAGTCGGTGGCGGTAGTTGGAGAAGACGACCCAAAACGGCGTCGTTTGCCTATGGTTGGGTTCCACTGCTGAGCCGTGCGAGCCGCGGCATGAGTGCCGGCCTGGCTTGATGGCTCGGCTCGGCTCGGCTCCGAGAAACAGAAACTGTTTTCTTCTCTCTTTTTTTTCTTTCGCACACCACTCAACCAAATTGATCAAAAACAAAATATGTATCATAAAACGAAAAATGAAATTGAAAAATTGAGTTTTAGAATTACTTGGTCAAACGTTGGGTTGAGCAAACGTCGGGTTTGGAAAATTCTGCAAGAATTCTGAGAACCAAAATCCTTCAAACCGAAGTTTAAGAATTTGATACAGAAAACCTTCAAACTCCATAAGCGTGCTGATAACGTGTTGTAGAATAATATGGCCATGGAGAGAGAAGGAGAGAGAGAGATTTCAGAATAGGGGATTCATATCTGAATTTGTGTGTTTACCTCTTGTATAGTGTCTGTATTTATAGTGGAGGATTCCCAGGGTTTACTAACCCTAATAGGAATGGGCCTCAGAGTCCATACAATATTTCTACTTCTAGGTTTACACAGTCATACATAAACATAGTTTATAACATATATATATATATATATATATATATAGGGAGAGGATCAAGGGACACACCATTTTCAAAAACACCCTTTCTTGTCCGTTGGATCGGCAACTTTTTGTGGGACCCATTGATAATGGGTCCAATCCAACGGCCAAGAAAGGGTGTTTTGAAAATGGTGTGTCCCTTGAACCGGACCCATATATATATATATATATATATATAGTCATACATAAACATAGTTTATAACATATATATATATATATATATATATATATATATATAGGGGAAGAGGGTCAAGGGACACACCATTTTCAAAAACACCCTTTCTTGTCCGTTGGATCGGCAACTTTTTGTGGGACCCATTGATAATGGTTCCAATCCAACGGCCAAGAAAGGGTGTTTTGAAAATGGTGTGTCCCTTGAACCGGACCCATATATATATATATATATATATATATATATATATATATATATATATATATATATATATATATCATATCATGCTCAACACATTTAAAATCAAACCCGTCCACTCACAGTGATACCAGGCGGTCCTCCTCATCATCGCCAGAATGCTCGGTCCAGTTGTGCTATTTCCAAGGAATGCGTTCACCCTGAACGTCCCAATAACCACAATTAATAACAATAACCGAATTCAAATCGTAAAAACCCTAACTCCTACTGTTTTGCTTAATTGGGGTTTAACCGTATCCCGGATGGCAAAACGGAGTTAGCCATCGGATCCGAAACGTCGAAAACCCTAAAAATGGTCGTCGGTCAAACTTGGTCAACGCCGGTCAACAGTCGGTCAACACCGGTCTACGCGTTGACGTTAGCACGTAGGGCTGACGTCACCACCGGTGAGGCGCGGCCACGTGGCGCTAAGTTGGCATTCATGTGTCGCTGAGTTGGCGTCCACGTGGCGCTGACTCGGCATCCACGTGGCATCCACGTCGTCACCGTTGGTGACGTCATCGCCGCCGCGCCGCCGCCGCCGTCGCCGTTTTCTGCAAATCTTCCGGCCGAAACCTCCATAGCTCAATCTCCTTCAATTCTCAACCAAATTCAGCAAATCTTATATGTAAACACATCTACAAAACACCCAGGAACCAAATCTACCATTTTTAGCACTCACCGTCGCCGAGTTGGCCGGAAAAAGCCCCAAAAGGCGGCGGATTCCGGCGACCTTCAACTTATTCAAATCTCAACCAATTTCGATGCATGTTATATCAAAATTCATCTACGCAATCCAACAAATTCAATAGAATGGTTTTCGAAGCTTACCACGGCCGGAGTTGGCCGGAAAACGGCCGGAAAAGTGGCGGTTTCCGTTCACGTCTCATCGGCGACCAACCACGGTCTTTTGAGTTGGAAATTCATGGATATGCTCCCTTGGTTCCGAGGAAGAATCGGTTGGTGGTGATTCCCTCATCTGTGGCCGGCTTCGAAATCGGCGACGATGATCCCTCGGCGTCGTGTTTTGTTTTAGCGTTCGACGATGCCGGCGTTCCAACGCTTCCGACGGTTCGTCGGGGGTTGACGATCGTGGAGCGTCGTGATGCACAATATGGGACTAGGTTCTCCGATGGGTGCTCTTCGGCGGTCAACGGCGATGGTTACTTTCGGCGAGTTAAGCGAGTTCGAGTTCAAGTTCAAGTGGGTTTTCTGTTTTGAGAAAGCTGGTGGCTGTCTGCGGGTTTTTTTTCTAGCGCATAACCAAGGTCAACCCTCAGCCAATTAGCTGCATGCCACGTGTCCCATTTGTCCCCACTCATAGCATCTTCTATTTTTCATCCATAACGCCGTGGCTGATCACAACTCCGATTCCGTCTACGCGGATACGATCGTATTGTCGAGATCTTCGCATGGAGTCCAATATTGAATCCAAAATTCCTTACTGTTTAAAAAGTCAACATTTGACCCTCAGGGGCATTTTGGTCATTTCTCAAAACTTTGGAAAATTTTCGGAACTGGTCGTATCAACCTTCCCTCCTTACAAAAATTTCGTCCTCGAAATTTAAAGACAACCCAGTGAGGGAGTATACATCTAAAACAAGTGCGGGTACTTCCTCCGCACGTACTCCTCCATCTCCCACATGGGTTCCTCAACACCGTGGGTGTTGCACAAGACCTTCACCATCGGAACATTCGGTCACGCAGACCCAGATCTTTCCAACCTAACAAGTATACCGGCCTTCCATATAGCTCAAAACATCTCTTACCATATCCCAAGTGGTTGAGATTCCAAGACAGGATACATATCTGGTATTTATCCTCGGGGCATCGACTCACTAAACACATGGGGCACCCGGGATAGCTCTGGTAAAAAATCTAATCAATATGCCACATCACCTATCCTTTTTGTAATCTAGTAAGGCACGATATATAATGGGGTCTGAGCTTCCCTCGTTCCCGAATTCATACAATAACTGCAATGTGCTGCTTCTCATCACAACAACCTCAATCAAATGTGACAATTTCCATTCGCCACGCATTCGCTGCTCAACTCTAATTTCACGCTGAGGCCTTGGATACTATCAAATAATATCCTATTTTGCTTACTTGTCACTACAAAGTAGTAATAGCAAGGCTCTTGGAACTCCCATCCGACTCAACTCAAACATGTCATCTCGTAGTGAATGAGAAAACTCAAAGCTCACCTCCACCTTAAACTTTGAGCTACAACCCTTAACAAGGAGATTGAGACCTCCGTTTTGCGTTACCCTCATAAATCAACCCTCTTGAAACAGTGCTAAACTATTCCAACCAAAATTTGACATGCAAGTCGTCTCCATAACCATAAACTCATACTCACTAGGTGCCCACACCAGGGTACTTATTTTCACCACTGCAAAGTGGAGTATTCCTTCCCCATGTCATTGGGTCGCGTAGTTAACGTTTTCTTGCTTCCCACGCCATCTCAAGTGATAGAGCCTTCCACAAACATATGACGAGTCAAGCACATACCTCCGAGGCATCCAAACATGAAACATGACACACTCAGGGCCACCCCATTAGTAGGCCCAATTACAACGTCACCTCATCAACCTCCACTCCAATTCATAAGTCTCAAAATATTGAGAATTGAGTCCTCCTCGATTCACGAACTGAACAACTCCTTCTCATGGGGCAACTAGCTAACACAAGATCGCCAACTCAATATACATGTTCCTTCGAATGACAACTAGCAATCTTCCTCTCTCGATCATAAGCAGCCAACAGCTTCTTTCTTACCACTTGAACCTTCTCAAACGTCAAAACAACTTCGTCAGGCCCTCAAAGGTCTTCTCCTACCACAAACCAACACAACGAAGTCCGACATGGTTTCCTAGAGTTTGGACAATCCACTTCAATTTGTCCAAACAACTGCTAATGACCCATTGTACTCTCAACAGCTGACTACGACGTTGACCGGAAACTCGCATCACGGCCGAAAATGATGATCACAGGAATCCCACACAAACTTACAGTCCAGTCAATGAATACTTCCATACGTTGTTTCACCACCAACCCCTTTAACTGGTAAAGAAAGGGGCAACCTTCATAAATCTATCGTCCACACAGATCTCACTCTTCTATAGGTCCCCGATGACCTAATGTTCAGACACTATGTGTTCGAGGAAGCTCACCTGGTCCAACCCGGACTCACTTACTCATGTGAACATGCCACTGCACCTCACTCAACCTTCCAAGACTGCTCTCTAGTACCCCTTACGCTATAATGCCCTCCGAGAAATGACAAGGAGATCCTCAACGAACACAATGGTACACCAATCCGCATATGATAGAAAATTCTTATTCACCAGCTCCAAGAATACCGTGGGGCATTGGTTAGCTTGAAGGCATTCAAAGAATTCATAGTGCCCTCTCCGCATTTGGAATCTGTTTTGAACACACTATCAGATCACATACGGGCTGATGGTATCCAGCGGAGATCCCTCTGGGACTTACACACGTCTTGCCTACTAGCCACAAAGATCGTCGATACAAGGTCAGGAATACCAGATCTTCACCGTCTCCCTTTTTTAGCCATCGTTCATCAATGCACATATGCGTGCTTCCACCCTCTTTCTTCACAACCACGATCGGTGTGCTTCAAGAGACTCTTATCAAAATACAATCTTTGTCGGCAAGCTCTTGCAATTGAATCTTCAACTCTCTAAACCCCTCAACGGTTGCCATTCGACAGGGTGCTGGGAAAATGGGTTCCACATTTGTAACTAAATCACAAGCATCATCAGTTCCCCGAAAAGTGGTAACCCTAGCAACTCCTGGGAAAAGACATCCGGGTAATCCTATTTCCACAAGTACGTCCTGTACCATCTTCGTGTTTCAGATTTCTCAACCACATGAGCCACATAACCAACACAAATCTTACTCAACAATTTCGTCACCCTCAAGCCAATATTCAGCTATACCGTAGTCTCCACTTTTTTTTTTTTTTCTTTTTTTTTCTTTTTTTTTTCTGGACTTCATCTTTAACAACAACAATAAAACATTAGCTACCTGGAAGACATTCGGTTTCCTGCTGTGAGAGTCAGAAACTGCTACTCCACCGGAAATCGCTCCAATATTTTCGCTTCTGCAGCAAGCAACTGAGGATAAAACATGTGGATGCAATCACCATCAAAGTCTGCACTCAGTGGGTCACAAATCAGGGGCTTTATCTTCACCACATGGCCATCATGTGCATTCAGTCCATTTACGAAAACGAGATCCTCATCCCATATCCTCCGATGCACCACTTGACTAGGCCTCCAAAACGTGTGTCAGAAACAAACATAGGGCAAACCCACTTCTTCTTATACCTCCCTCGGTCCACAACAGCCTAAGGGGAAGAGTTCGCTTGAAGCCCACAGCCAAATTTAGCACACTATTGCATGTGTAAAACCCGAGACCGAGAACTTCAACCATCAAGATGAACACATGCCAGCATTTCCATTGGGTTCCAACTGAGCATCCAACTGTTTCATGGCGAAGATTCACCCTTGTACTCGTCCTCTAAGGCTCCGACTTCTGCATCTAGTACAATTACCCTGGTTCACATTGTCGGTCGTTTCAAATTGAAACTAACCCGAGGTCCCAATTGGTCCATTAGTGTTTCTACCAGCACCTAGCTCCAGCTGAGAGCCCATGTTACATCTGAAAGTATCCTCCACTTTGCTCGGTGTTAAGGAACACTCGAGTTGTCAATGACCCAGTCACCTCCATTCCAAAACCAAGACCAAGCAACAGATCACTGAGCAGGTATCTTAGAGGAACAGGAGCTCCTAGAAGGTCCTCCACCCGAACTAGAAACTCTACCTGGATCAACGCAACTCTGCTGCATCCTCTTAAAGGACTGTTGCTACCTTGCTTCCCTATGAAGGGTCTGTTTTTTCTCATATCGTTCAGCACTTCAAATACCATCACTGCTACTACCCTCCTTGCTCAAGCTATAGATCCGTTCAACCTGGAACTGCTCCACCCACAGTTCCACCTGAAACACATCACTGTAAATGGTGGAGGTTTATCAGCTACAGCCACCCTAACATCATTCTGTAAACTTATTTCCAACTAACACATCAAAATCAACGAACTACCCACTACCATAGGGCAAGAACGTGAAAGTACTCGAAATTGCTATTCATAAATAGATCTCCACAAACAGCTCTCTATAGCGGAAGGTAATAAGCTTAGACACCTTCCTTCAATGACGATTAGTGCCGTAGAATGTGTCACCAATACGCTCATGAACAGTTTCCAGATCACAGTACTCCGGGGTAGTATTCAGCATACTTAGCCTCCAACCTGTGGCCTCCATAAAAAGTAAAAGGATACCACCTCAATCGTCGGCTCTGGCGGACAATTCCCACTCAGCGACATAATTTCCATTCTGTCACACCAGGACTCGATTGCCTCATTAGCATCGAAGCCATTCAGCTCCTAAGCCCTTAATCCATGGGCTACCTCAGGCAGAGTGGGTCCCCCACCCTAGCTTAGGTTGATCTGTGTTACGTTCTCCGTCACAACACTAAGCTAAAACGGTTACTGCTGCAAACCTAGGGGGTTATTGGCACCCTGTGCCTCCCCTGTCCCACATGCACCACATGCACCCATAGCACCACACTGACGTAGCGGCCTAGCTCTAACCAGAACAAACACAGGAGTCCAAGAATGACACTGAACTCTGGAATCAACAGGAAAATCGGAAACCTAGAGCTCTGATACCAACTGACACACCCCGCCCCAGAAAGTGGGGCCGGGGAGGTGCGGCCGTCACCCCCAAAGAGTGACGAAGCCTTAAACCCCAAAAGCAACCACAATAGTTAAAACAACGGAAAGTAACTCAACAACTCAACCGTAAACACTATATCAGAGCTTCTAAACAGCGGAACAAAAAGGTTTACACAAGTCTAAAATACAACAGTGACAAAGAGATTCCTACTCTTTGTAGCACAGAAAAGAGCTATCCTGAACTTCGCCGCTCGTCTCGGTGGTGCTCGACAGTATCAGGTCATGTGGGGGCGCAAAAACAAGGGTGAGTGGACAGGGAAAATAAAGATCAGTGAAAAACATTTACAAATCAATATAATAACCCCCATAGTTAAAACCAGTAGTGTAAACTTATATGCAGCAATAGTACAGTAGGGTATCACAATAGGCATACCTGTGCATTCCAATAATACAGTGTAAATCAACGGCCGTGATCTAATCCGACCTGGGGAATTTAACCACCAGTGACGGTGTGTAGGACAAGGGGAATTTAACCACCATGCCCGGATGTCAGGACAAGGGGAATTTAACCACCAATGCCCAGACATCGCATGCGTAGAACCCACTGGGAATTTAACCCACTGGATTCTCAGGTGTGCCATCAACTGTACTAATCATAATCACCATATGCATAAAATCCAGCAAAATCCATTGCATAATCATATATATATATATATATAAATCTATATATATCATGCTCAACACATTTAAAATCAAACCCGTCCACTCACAGTGATACAAGGCGGTCCTCCTCATCATCGCCAAAATGCTCGGTCCAGTTGTGCTATTTCCAAGGAATGCGTTCACCCTGAACGTCCCAATAACCACAATTAATAACAATAACCGAATTCAAATCGTAAAAACCCTAACTCCTACTGTTTTGCTTAATTGGGGTTTAACCTTATCCCAGATGGCAAAACGGAGTTCGCCATCGGATCCGAAACGTCGAAAACCCTAAAAATGGTCACCGATCAAACTAGGTCAACGCCGGTCAACAGTCGGTCAACACCACTCAACGCAGGGCTGACGTTAGCACCGGAGTGCTGACTTGGCGGTGAGGCGCGGCCACGTGGCGCAAGGTGGCGTGGTGTCGCACTCTACCAGTGTCGCTGACGTAGCACCGACGTGGCGCTGAGGTGGCGTCCACGTGGTGCTGACTCGGCATCCACGTGTGTCCTGTCAGCCGTTGGTGACGTCATCGCCCGCCGCCTCCGCCGCGTCGCCGGTTTCTGCAAATTTTCCGGCCGAAACCTCCATAGCTCAATCTCCTTCAATTCTCAACCAAATTCAGCAAATCTTATATGTAAACACATCTACAGAACACCAGGAATCCAAATCTACCATTTTTAGCACTCACCGTCGCCGGAATTGGCCGGAAAAAGCCCCAAAAGGCGGCGGATTCCGGCGACCTTCAACTTACTCAAATCTCAACCAATTTCGATGCATGTTATATCAAAATTCATCTACGCAATCCAACATATTCAATAGAATGGTTTTCGAAGCTTACCACTGCCGGAGTTGGCCGGAATTAGGATCGGAAAGTGGCGGTTTCCGTTCACTCTCATCGGCGACCAACCACAGCGTCTTTTGAGTTGGAAATTCATGGATATGCTCCCTTGGTTGCGAGGAGTCGATTGGTGGTGATGGCATCCTCAATCGGTGGCTGGAGCTTCGAAATCGGCGACGATGATTCCTCGGCGTCGCGTTTGGTTTTAGCGTCATCGACGATGCCTCGCGGCGTTTCCAGCGCCGTCGCTCGGTGTCTCACGATCGTGGAGCTGTGAGGATCACAATTATGGGATTAGGTTCTCCGATGGGTGCTCTCCGGACGGTCAACGGCGATGGTTACTTTCGGCGGTTCAAGCGAGTTCGAGTTCAAGTTCAAGTGGGTTTTCTGTTTTGAGAAACTGGGCTGGCTGCGAGTTTTCATCAGCATAACCAAGGTCAACCAGTCAGTAAATCGCTGCATGCCACGTGTCCTATTTGTCCCCACTCATAGCATCTTCTATTTTTCATCCATAACGCCGCGGATGTAGCTCGAAACTCGATTCCGTCTACGCGGATACGATCGTATTGTCGAGATCTTCGCATGAAGTCCAATATTGAATAAGAAATTCCTTACTGTTTAAAAAGTCAACCTTTGACCCTCAGGGGCATTTTGGTCATTTCTCAAAACTTTGGAAAATTTTCGGAACAGGTCGTATCATCGCATCTTCCTTCATCGAGAACAATGAGCCGTCGTCCGCTTGCCACGGCAAGCTCTTCTTCTACGATATCAAATTTCAAGACCTAGGGATGGCCATAATTACCCATGGGTTTGTTACCCATGAGTTATTTATCATATGGGTTTGAAAAACCCATGAAATATTCATTGGGTTTGGGTAACCCACGGGTACCCATGGATTAAGTTAAAAATTTTGAGAACCTTCCTCGCCTAGTGCCAATTCTATCGTCGCTGTCGTCGCCATAGCTTCCATAACCACCACACCTCCCACATCCTCTTGCGATCTCATACCCTCATCCACCGTACCCTTACCTTAATTTGATGAGGAACTTGACGGCCTGGGCCTTGGATTGGATCGAGGTTCGATGGAGAAAGGGATCCTCGCTGCTGTCGTCATGAGTGATGGAGCCGAATTCCTTTTGGGAGCTGAACCACTTGACTGAAGCAAGAACGAAAGCTTTTTCCAAGCGGGCGATTTGGAATGGGTAATGAATTACCCATGGGTTGGGTAGGGTATTACCCACAAATTCCAGAAATGGGTTTGAGTTACCCATTACCCATCAATATAAAGCATGGGTTTGAGTTACCCATTACCCACTATATTACCCATTTGGTCATCCCTACCTCCTTTGCCGCTGCCTCTGATTTGTCTAATGGGAATCTTTTCCAATTCTTTGTTGGCACTGCGGCTGTTTTGGATAAAGATAACTCTTTCTTTTACTCTGAGTTTCTAGGCGGTAGCACTTTAGCTTTTGTGGGTAAGGAAATCCTTCTCTATAATTTAAGTTACTTTGTCTTATTTGAGAAGTTGAATTCTTCTTTTGATCTAGTGGATTGTACAGCTTAGGAATCCGCACATCCCTTGAACCACAAAAAGCAGAATTTTCAATCCTATAAAAATCAAGGCTTGTTCTAGGTGGTCCGGGACAATACCTACACTGACAAAAGGTTTGGTGCCTTTTGTAGTTTCAGGGTTCCAACCTACTAGAACCGTTAAATCTTCCAACCATAATCTTGCTCTTGATACCAATGTAGGAAATTAGGATCTTTGTGATGGCTGTTGTTAGACTGGGGATCACAATAGGAAGATATTAATCTAAGACTCTAATTGATTAGTTAATTGGAATGAATCAAATAGGTTTGACAACAACCTATTTATAGATAACCAAAGGTTACTATTCAATAGGTATAACCCTTGTTGAATGGTTGTAACCTTTCCAAGATATGCAACTTTCGTTCTAAGATTATATATCCTCATTCATTCATTGTATCTGGTTCACAAGTTGAAGTGATGTATCACTTCACTTGATAACCCCTCATAGAGTCATGCCTCTTTGCCAAGGTATGTATCTTCCCATGTGAAAGCCCCATCACACGGATCATTAATTCCTTCACGGGCTTTATAGTACCTATACTTTAAAAGTGATCAATTTAGTACCCAAACTTACAGAAAGAAGACAAAATGATACTGTCGGTTTGTTTTCTATCAAAGTGCAGTTACAATTGAGGATAAAATTGCCTTTGAACAATAATTTTTTTTGTCAAGTGATACCTCACTTCTTCTTCATAACTCCGTCGTTGACCTCCACCACACCCAATTCCCTTTCCCCACATTCATTCACTTTTTCAATCCACACCGCAACCAAGCTCATCACCTCACCTCATCCCAACGCCGCAACTTGAATGACTTAATTGAATCCACAATAGTCAAAATCAACCAATACCCATATGCACATTCGTGCAATAACATTCCAAAATCCAAAAGCTTTTAGTAAATTTTAGGGGAACAAAAGATTTCCATTCCACCAAATTGCTCTTACACGCTAGAGCAAACAATTCAACTCATTAAATTGAAGAAAAATCAAAGGTTTTTACATGGGTGCAATTCAATTTTTCATAGAATGAAATCCCAGCAGCAGAACAACAAACCCGAAATCAAAGAGGCCCATTTTGGAGAATTGAATATGCAAGGTCTTAATTTTGTGAATTCTTTTGAATTTTTCTATCCGTCAGAAGAGGATTGCCAAGGTCTCTGTGGATGATGATAATGGCGAAGAAGACGATAATGTTAAGGATTTCGAAATTCGATGCGGTTGGGGTTCTAAGCGCACGTTCGGGATGGAGTGAGGTGAGGTGATGAGATTGATTGCGTTGTGGATTGAAAAAGCGAGTGAATGCCAGGAATGGGAATTGAGTGCGGTTGAGGTCGACGGCGGTAGTTGGAGCATAGGGAGGAGTTATGAAGAAGATGAAGTGAGGTACCAATTTTGACATGAATATTATTGTTCAATGACAAATTTATCCCCAATTGTAACAGCACTTTGACAGAAAACAAACTGAGGTACTACTTTGTCTTCTTTTTGTAAGTTTGGATACGAAATTGATCACTTTTAAAGTTTAGGTACTATAAAGTCTGGTCATTGAATGTTCAGACACCATTCATAATAAAAACCCATTTGTAAAAGCTAAAACAAACAGGGGGAAGATGAAGACTTGCGAGAGTGATCGTTTTCTTGGCCGACAAGTACTTTCACAAGTCAAGTCAACTCAACAGTATTGATATTTTAATAAAACAATGGGCAGTAGTGGGAAACCAAATACAGATCTTATGTTCCAAGATCTGTGTTCCACTTTTATTCCACTTTGATTTTTTTGACATTCTTCGATTTTTATGTTATGATCCAAACCGTTCATTTTTTTTTTTATTGTCTAGCAAAGATCATCCTTGCAAAAAATCATTCAAATCCGTAATCGTTCGGTTATCAAACAATGAAACATAGGCGAATCGACTTTATAAAACATAACCAGGTCTTTATATAACTTAAAAAATCACGGATTTGAATGATTTTTTGCAAGAATGATCTTTGCTAGACAATAAAAAAAGTGAACGGTTTGGATCATAACATAAATTGTCGGAGATGTCGAAAAAATTAAAGTGGAACAAAAGTGGAACGCTGAGCTTGGAAAAGAAGATCTGTTTCCTAGGAAACCAGCATCCGAAGTGAAGCTGCAGCAAAATTGACCAAATGGGCAAGCACACAGAATCTAATCCAAAACAATCAGCAACAAGCATTCAACAAAGAATCACGCAACAGATTTCTCAAGAACTCACAAAACCCACAACATTTCGCAATCAAACAAATAAAAAGAATAGATCTCAAACTAAACCAAAACAACAAATCGAGATAAACCCAATTCATTTCCTGATCCAAAACACAAAACACATGTCCAAATCAAGATCAACCCAACTCACCCAAGATTCAAGACCAGCTGGAAACCACGTTGGGGAGGGGGGGGAGGGAGGGGAGAGGAGGGGGAGAGGGGGGGAGGGGGGGGGGTGGGGGGGGGGGGTGGTGGGGGGGAGGGGGAGAGGGGAAAAAAAGGAAGGAAGAGAGGAGGGGAGGGGGGAAAAAAGAAAGGAGGAAAAAACATTTTTTAGAAAAGAATGGGGGGGAGGAAAAAAATTGAAAAGAGGGGAGGGGTTTTTGGGGAACGGACGGAAATGTAATGCAGTGGCGGAAAGTAAATGAGACACAGATATAACGAGGTTCGGCAAGTGTGCCTAGTCCTCGGGGCGATAGTACTGGTTTCTCTCATTATATAGAAATACTGGAAAATATACAGATACATAGTATCTCCCCCTGACCTATGCTCTTCTCTTCCGGAGAAGAGTTTCTCTCTTCTGATGGCTTGATGGTTGTGAGAGTGTAGAAGGAGGGGGACTTCCTCCTCCTTATATAGAAGCTTGTGAGCTCATGGATGATGTAGAGGTGAGGTGAGTGTGCAGCCAGCCAATATCCTACAACACTCCCCCTTGGATGCTCACGAATCCTCCTGAGTGCTTTTGAATGCTCCCCCTGATGAATATCACCGTAGCTCTTCAATCGATCTAGGAATGTTGAGGTTGAACCTAGCTGGATACTTGTCTCTCTCTCTTCTGTCAGAAGGACAAAGACAAGGACTAGAAGAAGCCTGGTGGATTCCAGAAGGTCCAGCGCAGGCTTATGAGAACCGCCAAGATTGGAAGCATGATATGAGATACATTTGCTTCCAATCTCCTTGATATGAGATACCTTTGCTTCTGGAAGGAATGTCTGAAGTTGGTCGTCCGGACCATCGACCTCCAAAACATCGTGGTTTGACAGGAATTCTCGTCCAAAAACTGGAATGTGAAGGTCTTGCAAGGTCAGACAGATGCTGCGGTGGAGTTTAGGGAATCCCCAAGTCAACTAATCTTCGGAGTATGATATGAGGTACTTTTGCTCCTTTAAACATATGAAAGGCAAACTATACATGAAAAGCTGATGAGTGATCATCTAAAGGAAATTGGGAATGCTGAGAGACTATACTAAGTACAGAATGCTGAGGATATATATACATAGATCAGTAGGAGAATAAATGGCTGAGATGCGTTTTCTAATCATCTCAAGACATGTAAGGCGCACTCCTTGGGATCCGAGAACGCTTTGAAAATATCCCGTGATTGATTCAACGTCTGTTGAAATTAGTCACCCTTGGAACACGTGCGGCCAATCATCTGAAATCAGATCCAAAGTTAATGGGATATGATCTTCAATAAAGTAGGTTCACTTGTCGGGTCTCGAAAAGAGAAGATTCATTTTTCTCTACATATCCTCGGTGCAATTCATCTGTGGAAGTCACATCTTTGAAGACTTTCTCTTGCAAACTATCTCAGCTTTAGCCCTCCAATTTTCCTAGCATTTCATACCTTTCTTTCTTTCCAGTAATGGCTTCATCCTCCAATGTTTCTCCCGATTTGACTCTTGCTTCCCCTGGAGATTCTACGCCAAGTGTTAAGATTTGGCGTCCCACTTTTAATTCCAGTACAGGCCCGCTTACTGTCAAAGACTCAGTAATGCGCAATGATGATACTGCATCAATAGTGGCCTGGAACATCTCGACTCCGGAGGATGAGATGTTGTTAGCGGGGCGTTCTGACAAAGAAGCCATGACACGTGCTATGGCTTCATGTGTTCAGAGTGCAGCACAAGTGTCAAATCTGGCCAAACGACTGGCGGCCCGAAACTATGAGCTAAAAGTGCTCAAGAAGGATAACCATTTATTGAGAGAAGAGAACCGACGCTTGCATGCCATATGCAATCAGTACTCAACAGAGATGAAGGACAAGCTTGACTGGCTAGAGTCCAGATCCTCTGTTCTATCGCATAAGGATTCTTGATTGCATCCATTCTGGGATAATATCAATTCCAGGACTTTGTGAAAAATTTTATATTACAAGCTTTGCCATATGCCTTGTAATCTTGTTTTTCTCACTTTCTTGTAAAAGTCCCACTTGTAACCTTCAGGGTTCACATTGGGCGGGGTTTGACAGACTGGTCCGAATATATTACAAGAAATTCAAATTGGCCTGAATTGCATATTCCAATCATATCTCTGTATGTAAATCCTCATAGAGATATCTTGCAATCATATCCATAAGCCGTATATCAGTTTTTCGGAAAACTACCAAACTGATTAGGTAGTGGAACGTAAAAACGTCCATTACGAGAGAATACATCTCATCGTAATCAATGTCAGGGCTAATGAGAGAAACCTTTTACCACAAGGCGTGCCTTCGCACTATTTCATTCTCACCATTACGCTTCCTTACGAAATCCCACATGCAATCTACAGGATTCACATTGGGTAGTATGGGAACTTCGGGCCCAAACACTTTTCGCTAAGGAGTCTAAATCGACCTGCATTGTTTCTTTCCATTTTCACCAATTAGTTCAACGTTGTGCTTAATCAACGGAACGCGGTTCGATATCGTCGCACTTTGTGATTCAGTGGCCACTGCATAAGCAAAGATATCATCGATGATTATCTCATTTCGATTCCATAAACTCATCCGGACCGAGATCTCCTTGATCCTCGGAAATTTGGATTTGGGGTATCACCCTGGGACGTCTCCCAGGATACTTCCATAATCCTGCGCAATTTATGAGTTGGATCGGTTGAGATAGCGATAGGATTCAATTGTGCCATAGTTCTCCTCTTCTGGGGGAGTGAATCCATCGAACCGAGTCTGTCTCGCTTCTAGCCGAGGACAGAAGTATTGGCTAGCCGCCGATGTACCTCGTTTCATCATGAACGGAACATCCTACCGGGATGTCTTGTGATGAGACATAGTGGGTACATCCACATCAATTCACGTCGTTCTTCAGGAACGTTGACGTTCTTTCCTCCCCCTAACGGCGGGAATATTGTCTCATTAAAGTGACTATTCGCAAAATTTTGCGAAAAAGATTGAGGACCCATATTGGTACGTTGCGGCGGCGCAACTGGCACTAAACTGCACACCCAACATTGCGTAAGTATGGTGAATCATGTCTGTACCCAGTAACCAACTGTAACGCGCAACATGAGTGGGTGGAGATGGGTCTCAGGCGGACCAATATAGCTGCATGCATAAATTGCATAGTCCCATTCCAAAAACGGGAAATGTTGTGATCATTATTTACTGGTTTGACCCGGGTCTGCACAGCCGGTCAATCTTTAAGGGACGTGCAATAATAATCGAAAGCCTTCGATATAAACTTTCCGGCATTATCCAGTCTTCTAGACTACAACGGATAACTAGGGTGGTAAGCCCTCAATATGTGCCAGAAGTTTAGCAAATGCAACTTTTGATGTGGACAATAGACATGTGATCAACGAGTCATTACATCAACCAAAACCATAAAATCTTTATATGGTCCGCGTATTGGTTGGAAATCGTCCACAAACTTTCCCCTTTTCAATAAGGTAACTGTTCAATCGAATATCCTTATAACTCAATAAAATTCTTCCGGAATGTGGTGAGTATAAGGCCTTTGTAAGTCTACATTGAGGTATGAAGTAAGTAATATATCTCCATTCAGGGAGAATATCATGCGCAGCCGCGCTATCATCTAAATGATTAACTTCACATTCCTCAATGTGGATTAATTGAATTGGTACATGATCAAGGAAACTTCTGGTTCCAACTGATTCAATTAATTGATATTCGAGAACAAAATCCGGATAAGACTGAAACTTAAATCCGGATGAGAGCAAAATCTGCCTCTCAATTAATCCTAATGACTTTCAGTCTGGATTTGATCAGGGAACTTCAGGTCCGATCTTTTGCATGATATAAATATCAAATATTTGTAAGTAAATGATATTGCACTGACATATAATATAAAATGGGAATTGGTAAAACTGTACCATCATCCCACAACCAGAATTCAAATTACTGAAATTAAATGACAGAATTTAAATTGCCGAAAGTAAATGGCATAATTTAAATTGCTAAAAGTAAATAGCAGAATTTAAATTGCTTAAATTAAATATGGAGAGGCGGTATAAGCGTCCAACGTTCCACATTTGCAGAATTTAAATTGCAGAAATTAAATATGGAGAGGCGGTACAACCGTCCAACGTCCCACATTTGCAGAATTTAAATTTCAGAAATTAAATATGGAGAGGCGGTACAACCGTCCAACGTCCCACATTTGCAGAATTTAAATTTCAGAAATTAAATAGAGGAATTTAAATTGCTGAAAGTAAATCGCGGAATTTAAATTTCTGAAAGGAAATTGCGGAATTTAAATTGCTGAAAGTAAATATGGGAAGGGGGGAAATCCGCACCATTAACCCACAAAGTTTAAAATGTCAGTTTTAATAGCAGTAACTTCTGGTTTTGAAACTCAAGGTTTCATTCGAAACTTCAGGTTCGAGATATGTTGTGAACATCGGGTTCACTGTACGTGCCAGTACAATATTAATTTCAAGTTTATAATTTCACTTTAAACTGTGGCTAAAAAGCTCACAGCCCAAACAAAAGTATTGGGTATGCTCGAAACTTCGGGTTCGAGGTCTATTGTGAACTTCGGGTTCACTATGGGTCCAATTAATAAAAAATTGGCCCGAGCTAATTAAAAGCCTAAAAACCCAATTCCGGGTTGGCCGGATCCTGGAGAAGCCGAAGCCGACCGGATTTCAACGAATCCGGCGGTTCTCGGGGTGAGCTTCCGGCTCCGGCCTGGGCTCGCCGATGGCGAGTTGAATCTCACCGTCCTTGATCGAACTGCTCTCCGTCTCCATCTCCGCCGCCGTGCTCAACACCCTCGGCCGCAATAAAGTAGAAAAGAGGAAAAAAACAGTCATCAACAATCATCCACCATCAAATCGAAAAACAGTCTTTATTGATGAAGAGCAAAAGAAGAACCGCCAGGGAAAAATCGCGTGAAGTCCGAGCAGTCGAGCCGGGCCGATTGGCGGTGTGGCGATGCTGCAGACGCGTCAGCGTCAAGTATGGTGCAGCAGATTGTGGCAGCCTCTGTGGCTCCGAGAGGCCGACATGAAGTCGCGCGGATTGCCGATTGGGGAGGCGACCGAGTCGCCGGATTCGGACGGTGTCGGCGAGCTTTGGATCCGACTCAGGCGACCCGAACCCGAACCCGAGTTCGATGCCTATTGGAGAGCTCGGAATCGGATCACCGCCGATTTGCCAGCTGGGTCAACGCCACTCGAATTTCAAATCGGCGCTCTGGTTGGTCATGCCGAGGTGCCGGTGGGGTACGTGCAGATCCCGGTGGGGACGGCGGGGCCGCTGCTGCTCGACGGCGAGGAGTACACGGTGCCGATGGCGACGACGGAGGGGTGCCTCGTGGCGAGCACCAATAGGGGCTGCAAGGCCATCCACGTGTCGGGCGGGGCCCAAAGCGTGCTTCTCAAGGACGGCATGACGCGAGCACCGGTCGTCCGGTTCAATTCTGCCGTCAGGGCCGCCGATGGAGAGTTGGGAAAGCGACGCCATGATTGAATGGTATTTTGCAGCTTCTCTGAGCTTTTTTTTTTCTCTCTCTGCCTCTTTTTCGGCCTCTTCCCTCTCTATATTTTCTCTCTCTGTGGAAACTCTGATCAGTCTATTTTTGAGAGAGTTTGGTGAGGAAGTTTGGTGGCAAGGCAGGTGCAGAAGTTAGGTGGGTTTTTTTTTCAATACATAATCACCTGGTAATCTAACCATAAAACACTGCAAATCAAGGTATGCCAAACGTAAAGAACTGCGGGTTCTTTATTGAAACCATACGGCCGAGAAACTTCAGGTTCTCGTTCATATTTTGGTATGATTGTCTGTATTGCTTTCTCAGAGCACACAGTTGAGAATCTTCAGGTTCTCATATTTTCCGCATCCACCACTAACACTTACACGAGAGTCAGTCGTGCTGATAACGTGTTGCAGAACGGACGGAAATGTAATGCAGTGGCGGAAAGTAAATGAGACACAGATATAACGAGGTTCGGCAAGTGTGCTTGCAGGTTGGCAATGAGGGGGGTAATTTTCAATTAAGTCACGGCAAGTACAAACAATTCACACAATAGATCACTTAGGTGACCAGTCACCTAATGTGATGAACCTGATACTTTGTTTCTATACTGAACAACGTGACCAGTCACGTTGTTTTCAACCTGAAGTATCGTGACCAGTCACTTTGTTTCCAAATTGAATTATGTGAACTGTCCTTTAATTTACAGTTTGTGTAGGCTTGTGAATTTGTTCAAACACACTCGGATGCTATGCCAACTTAGGTCCCCAAAACAGATTCAGTGAAGATGAAATCTGCGGGCTATCCACAACTACAACCTATTCAAATCCAGCGGTTCTAATGCAGCAGTTTATAGGATGACCAGTCACTCAATATTGTCCAGATTGCATGTTAAGTTAAGTTGGTGCATAATTAAATCTGATTTTATGATTAGCCAAGTGGTTAACAAATCAAAGAGATGGACACAAGGTTTTGGTACCCGGAAAAACCCCAAAAGGGTAAAAAACCGGGGGTCTATCAGAAGACCGGCCTTCCACTATGAAACGGCAAAAAGATGCCCAATACAAGGTTCAGACAATGCTCAATATCTAATGTACCTAGTCTTAGATGCAGCAGTCCCTCGTGCGGCTTCTTCTTCAATCGCTCCACCTCCAGTGGTACAGATGACTGGTCAATCACTTCCCAGAGAATACACACGTATGTCTGGTCAGCGGCACCAAATGTATAAGCTGTGATTATGTATGACTAGTCACCAGCAAGGTTACAGAGAGCTAAAGAGCTTCAGTAAATCTGCTGGACAACTAGGTGTTCTACTGCAACAGTTACAAAACTGGGCAGAAAAACATGAAGTCACAAGACTCCTAAATATCAACCTTGTCTCAAATAATGTGTGAACATGGGAGACAAGATCGAAGACCACTATTTCAACTTCTAAACTAAATGAGTTTTGAAAACAAGGAAGTTGAAACGGTGAAGATGAGAACTTCTTCAAGGTTTCCTTCAAAGATATGATTTTGAAAGAGCCGAAACTTAGAAGAAATTCATGACGCATGCCATCCTCAATATCTCACAATGCTTCTATATAAGTGACCTAAAAGCACTCAAGAAGACAAGATAGAATCCGAGAGGAAAAATGGCAGCACAAAGTGAGAGCTTTTGAAATATGCAAAATGAAATGTTGTGCACAAAAACCCTAAAAAGAAATGGTGGAAGAGGTTTAGCTTATATAGGCAAGGAGGATATGAAAAGAGTGGCTGGGATTTCATCAAGTGAGTGGCTGAGATTTTCTTAAACTCTTTTGACCTAGGCAAGGTCGAGATAGTGGGATGCAGTCTATTACACAGTGGTTAAAACCATGCTTCAGCCGGAGAGAGACATGACCTGTCTAAACCGAACAAAAGCCTGTTCTGTTTAAGTGACCAATCACTCTCACTGTCAGAGGACAAAAGCGGTTTTAAGGTAACTAGACACCCAACATGTGAAAACTTAGTTTCTTTATGAAAAAGACATTTTTCTCAAATTAGCCTAAGTTATAAAACTTTATGCATGTGCAGCTAATATGAGGTGCAGATTTGTCATGTGCATCTGAGTTCTTCATAATTTCTTGATCTTCACTTCAACCACTTATCTCTAAGCCTAACGCTAAACTCTAAAACCTAAATTGAGCATGTGAATGATTTTACAAAGTTTTTGTTACAAGGATAGCCAATATTACAATATGTCTAAGATACAAATATCCTACAGTGCCTAGTCCTCGGGGCGGTAGTACTGGTTTCTCTCATTATATGGAAATACTGGAACTTAAACAGAATACAAAGTATCCCTCCCCCTGACCTAAGCTCGGTTCCTCCGGGAAGAGGTTCCGAGGCTCTTCAATTCACCCTTGGTTTTTGTGTGTGTTATGTGAAGGAGGCTTCCTTCTTATATAGATGAGGCATGTCTAGGATGACCTCATGGATGAGGGAGGCATCCATCAATTTCCTACAACACTGATATAGTAAACTAGGGCTGGGCGTGGTGCGGTTTGGTGCGGTTTTTGGGTAAAACCGCAAACCACACCATCGTATGCGGTTTAACATAATCTCAAACTAAAGTCAAACCACATATTAGCAACTTCAAGTGGTGCGGTGAACCGCAATTAGCGGTTTGGTGCGGTTTGGTTTGACTTCGTGTGCATTTTCTAAATTTTATGAATGCATACTTAATATAAGTAGATTAAAATTTATTTCAAGATCAAAATTCATCATAAAAATATTATTATTTTAAAAATTACATATATTAATTAGGCTTGAGGGTTTGATTACTTGTGAAGGATGCATGGTAGCACAATAATAACTAATGAAAAGATGACATGTGTTAATTATTTAATATAAATTAAACTATTTATTAATTTTGCGGTGCGGTGCGGTGAACCGCGGTTTTGAATATTTGGGAAGGAAGTCGCACCATTATAAGTGGTGCCGTTCGCTTTTGCAAGCCGACATGTCTTAAAAAAAATATTTAAATCAAACCACACCTCACCAAATGGTTTGATTTGGTTTGGTTTGCGGTTTTTTGGTTTGGTTGCCCACCCCTATAGTAAACTGTGCACTTGTCGGATGTATATATAGACTTATATCAGATTATACTACCCCTGCCAGAATATAGAAATTATGAGCAAACACGAGCGACCCTTCTCTTCAGCAAAAAAAATCTCCTCCTTTCTCGACTACTCCGATTCGCCGCCGGTCGCCATCGCCTTTTCCTTCCAGCGCCTCCTCGGGTCCGGTCCTCTGACGCCTGATTTGCTGCCGTTCGCCATCGTCTTCGAGCTCCTTCGAGCGCCTCCTCGGGTCCCGGTCTTCCGACGCCGATCAGGCCAACCTCGTCGATTTGCCTCGAAACCGTCGCCGATAATGGGGATAGATCCTGGGCCAAGCTGCATTGTGGGCATCAATTCCATCTAGGTGAGTCACTAATTGAATTCAATTGGATGCTAAATTTTGAATCTTTCCGGCTGTAATTTTAGAGATCAGGGTTCAATTTTGGTTTTTGATTTGTCAATTTTGTTCGATTGTGGGTTTTAATCCAAATGGGGTCTTTGATTGATTGAGAAACTGAAGAAAGATCAGAAATTTAAGAAAAATTAAACTGAAATAGGCCTCTGCATAACTTAAGCTTTTGATTTAGTTGGGTCGTCACTGTTTTCCGGTTTCGTGTTTGATATGATATGATGATGTGATCTTCCGGTGGAATCATGCGTTAAGAGTTTCTACATTTCAATTAGTTCTAGTTGTTTGATTCAATAGATGGACTGTTACAGTGGTGTGACTGTCGGTGATTATTGCTTCTTCGATTGTGATTGTTGAAATTGGAAATTGTGATTGTTGAACTCGAAGCAAATTTACAGAAGCATGACTTTTTTTCAATTTGTGCTGTGAAATTTAGTTCAATTTGAAAATCGTACAGATAGGGCTTTGAAAATTGTTCATAAATCCCACTACTATTAGTATTACCTAATGTGAAGACATAGTATTCTTGATTAATATTGTGCTTCAAACAGGTGTAAAAAGTAATAGAAATTTGTTGGAATTGTTTGGCAAATGACTGATTTTCAGTGGTTTGTGATGCAAAGCAAAGTTGATGAAGTTGATGGATTTAAATGTATGCTGAAATTGAAGTGCTCTCCGAGCAATGAACATCAATTTTGTTGAGATGGTGTTTGCCAATCAATTTATTGTTGTAATCCTGTTGATCAGTAATGATTCATGAGCAGTGCAGTTGTAGTGAATAATATGTTCATTTTCAGATATGATATTGTTCATCAGTTGGTAATGCTTTGTAAGATAAGAACTGGCCACCGAAGTAAAAATATGATATTTTTCAGATATGATATTATTCATCAGTTGGTTAGAATACAAAAGGTGATACAAGCTGCATGTCTATACTTGAATCCAGCTTTCTTTGTAAATCTCAATACTGTGATATAACCATTTAGCTGGTCTCGATTGGTATTCCCAGGGGACAGATACAGGTCTCTATTGTTTATTTATGAGTATTTGCAAAAATATGTTCCGTAATGCTTTGTGGAGATAATATCATGTGAAATCTAATGATTTTGTTTGAAGCCTTCTTTCCCCTCAACTAGAAACAGCTGTAGAAGGGGAATGAATTTTTTTAATATTTGCTGTCTTGCTCAATGATCCCTTACTTTTACAGCTGATAGTTTAATTTAAGTTTTATATCTGACAGTTTAATTTAAAATGTGTTAAAATGTTCTTTTTGTATTGAAACGTTTCTTGTTGGAATGAGTGGTTCTTGGTATCCAGTTATGCTAAATGGACCAAATAGTTTGTGCGTAAATGTGCACACTGAATCAAATTACTTGTACATATAAAATGAAGACACTGTTTTAGCTTCTGCCCTTCTCCCTCTAAGTATATATCAGACTGTGGTCTACTTCATCCGTCTTTGTTTCCCTTCTGATTTGGCGAGTAGACCAGAATCCCCTTAAAAGGTAGAGCACAAGCTGTGCTTGTTCTTGGACATATTTTAATATTCTCAGACCTGCTTGCTAGCCTTCAGCCATTCACCATTCATATGCTTACTGGTAATGATCCATTAATGTATTTGAAATGCCGATTCTGCATTGGGCAGTCAGATGCTCATAGTGTTTTGTTTAACTGTGAGCAGAAAGGGTTGTGCCCACCGGTTGGTCGTTCTATCTATTATTTTACATTCTCCCTTTGATTTCCTTGTAATTTCTTTATTATTGATATGAATTGCCAATTCTAATCGCAGGCACATAGGCTTACGGCTGGCTTAATTCTGCCACTCTAATCAGCGAAGCTGAAAAGTTTGTGGCACCTAAAGAGCTGACCTGCTGATTCTTTTGGTAGCACAAGCCTGCTAAAGGACTTCATTTTTCGTTCTTAATGGTAATATTCTGCATTACCAAGTAGGAAATAATTCTTTATTTTTACTTCGGTGGCCAGTTCTTATCTTACAATGGATGTAGTGGGTAGGAATGTAATGGATTGCTTGTCTACACATTTTGTGGTTTATGGATGAGCTACAAAAATGCAGTTGCACTTTTAGTAGTTCGCAGGATCAGTTTTAGTTTGTGTAGTATATGTTCTTATAATGAAGGATCCTTTGGTTAGGCAGGGGTGCATATTGTTGAGATTTGCTTGGCAACTAGACCTCTCAATGGAGGTTTGATCAACCTGCAGGAACTCTGCACTCTGCTCCGGCAGAGGCGAAATAGTGATCGTGAAGTTGTGTCCGAGGATGATTGCCTGCGTGCTATAAGCAAGTTGAAGGTAATATGGTTTAGCTTTGTCTATGCATTTCTTGTACAAGTTCCAGTCAAAGATTGATATGTCTGCAAGGTTCTCCGCTGGGGAAGGCCTATTGTCTTACTAGAGAGGTCCTGTTGCTGGTATCCCTTTTAGTCTTGTAATTGTGGGAAGGAAGAATAAGTGCTTTTATTATTGTTGATGACTGGAAGTAATTGTTAAAGTACACTCTCACCTAAGGGAAGAGTTAGCTTTAAGAGTGTTTGTCACTGCAGCTGTAAGTAATTAGTGGTGAATGATTTGCTCATTATTGGTTTGTTCTAAGGTTAGTTACATTCAGTATACTTTGCTGGGAGCTATATCATATCATTCTCCAGTGTTGAACAAGTTATTCCATGAAAGTCAAAGCTTACGATACATTTTTTTTCTTACTCATTGCTTCCTAATCGTTATGGGACCTTTTGATCTCATGTTAGTTATACTCTGTATTTTATGATCGATCACTACTTTATTTGTCATAAGTATTTCATATACTTGGTATCAGCAGTCTGTAACATATCTCCAATGTACACAATTAAGATCAACACGTCTAGTCTGAATTGAATTTCCAGTAATTAGAACAAAAATTTGAAAGTCTTAATCATAGGTAATTATAGAAAACCATTGTTTCAATTTCAAGGGAGGTGCTTTTCTTGGTTCGACCATGTAATTTAAATGTCACCAAAGGTGAAGTTGCTAGTTTATAAGTTAGTGCTGTTTCTACGAATCAAAGGTAGTTAATGTCTTGTTGGTTTTTACCCTCCATTGTAAAGTATGAAATTGATACTTAGTTTAAGTTATGGAATGAATGGGATTTTGAATGTGGGTGACCAAACTTTCCCAAACTTGCATTCTGGGAAATTCTAGGTAATCTGGACAATCACAAGATTATGGCATTCAGATATAATCCAATATAACACAAAATTATTCGGATATAGTGGGTTTTAACTGGATATATTGATGATGGATTGTGTCACACAAATAGGTAACATTGAATCTCATGCATATCTTACACCAGTGTCTATTTATAAATACCCCGAAAATTACCCACTGCTAATTAGAACTACTTGAGTACTATACTAACCTACTTTAACCTTTGATGTTTAGTTTGTGTTAGTAACCTTTACTTCACCTTTTGATATTTTGTCAACCAATTCAATGAAATGACTAGTTAACTAGTTAACCACTGTTAGCGCACATGGTCAAATCCCCGAACTGACATGACTTGTTGGTCCCGTTACTTACTATTATTGATCTTTAGATTATTTTATTTTATTTTATTCTTATGTGAATAGACAGAAATAAGAAAGTCGTTATGGTATAAGTATTGTAAACCACACTCAATGCCCAAGACTACACGCACCCGTGTGAGAATTCGGTAATTTTTTCCGATTTTTTAAACGACGTATATATATTTTTTAATTTTTTAATACATAAATTATTATAAAAATAAATAAATACCTAATGTAGGGTTATGAAATTGATATTTTGTTTAAGTTATCACGCATATCGTATAACGCACTCCATTTATAATCCAATGTTAATAGTCCAGGGACAAAACCATCAAGCGATTTGTGTAACAATAAATTGTGAAACATATGTACGGTAGAATTAGACGTAAAAAATGGATAACATTGAATATGATATAACAAATAACTAATTCGATATAATCCATTATAACACAAAATTATTCGGATATAGTGGGTTATAACAAAGATTATGGAGATATAGTAAGTCCAATAATCCTTTTTCCTAGTAAACATCGCTCCACAGAAAACACTAGCGCTAACTTCAATGCATCTTCTTCATCATCACAGGCTTGTAAGGCCTTTTTAAGATCCGAGACCGCAATGGAATCCTTTTCAGGGAAATACTTGTTCTTCAAGGAGCAGTTTTCATTTCTCGCATCTTTAAGCTGCGAAGTGTTCCCAAACTTAAGACCGGTAATCAAACAAAAATGCTTCTGCGTAAATTCCATAACAACTTCATTTCAGCTTGGATACAATTTAAAAGTACAGGACGAGCCTTTTGATTTAATTTGAGAGCTAACTGGGTAATTCGGACGAGAATTTCAATTCATTATGAATGCTTAAATGGATATACACAATAGAGAATAAGGTAAACTTTACTCATGCATTTCGCTAAAAAGCAATAGCCTGTCCTATAATCGCAATAGGAAAGCATGGCAAGCTACCCTTGCTGTCGCCTCTATAACTAAAGAGCTAGATATACTTCTTGTAGATTTAGATCTTACAAATAGTTAATCTTTACAGTATAGAAACAGCAATTTTACATTACGAAGTGGAATGAGTCCGGAGCTTTGCAAGCTCTGCTCGACGGCGGCCCAAATGAAAGGCGACCACTATCCATAGCAAACAGACCTGGAGACGATGAAACAGAGATTGCCTTTATTCTTTCATGGAGGAAAATAACCAGGAAACAAGTCTATAAGTTATACATTCAAAAGTACCAAAGAAAACTTGGGAGAAGACATACAGGCAGGCCATATAGTGATACCGTTGACGCTCTCCCGTTGACAGTGCTGAAAAGTAGCTTATACAATCCTGCTGCTGTAGCATCTCCGAGTCTTTAAACAAGTACATCAATGCAAACCTGCAATATCATGCACTTGATGAAATTTTGTTTCATTTTGCTTAAAATTCCACTTTCACCAATTAAGAATACAAGATACCAATTAAGAGATCCTTTATGGAGTGGAATGGCTATAGTGAAAGCAGTCTTTTGGCATTTAACTTTATACAGAAAGCACTGATTTAACACATCAAAGATAATAAATCACTTTCTCATAGTGACTAAAAAAAATAAGAAACTAACAGCAAGCATCAAGTCACACAGTTTCTTAGATGAACATATTGATGAAAAAACCCAACATTAAATTTTCTTGTGTAAAAAGGAATTTAGAAACTCGTGCCTTGGCTTTGTATTTTTCATCCTGTGAGACAACTGTAAATAGGAGTTCTCGGCCTGGCCTGGTTACAACATAATTAACAAACTGCACAGTGAGAAGACAAAAAGAACTGTAAGATCATCTTTCTCCCTGAATGCAACAAAGTTCACCTATATAGCTAGTGAAAAAAAGGTAAACTGAGAAGGGGTAAAAAGCAGGACCCACAATCTAGAGAATACAAACCTTCCGCAGAGTCTCAGAAACTGCAACTGCTACCCAAGTTGGCCACACAGCAACAGCCACCAAATTTAAGAAGGCAACAAATGGAGCAGCACAAATAGCTGTAGTGACCCCGACAATAGTTAGAAAACGCCCCTGAGAAAGTGCCATAAAAACACAGGAAAGTGACTACATAAATACCTATGATGATATATGAGATAAGTTATACACATTGCAGGAAACAGCCATTGGAAGTTCATGACAGATCAACACACTTTAACAACGCAATGGTGGTTACATAGCATTTCATAGAAAAATCATTCTCAAATCAGTACCGCAATCCAAGTAAACAACATTCTGAAATGCTCCCTGATTTGAACAAGATTCTATAGCTTTTCTTATATGTCTTGAATAGAAACATGTAAATCACAATGCATGTCCTCCTCTAGGCTTGAGAATATCATTACTATGAATCTAAAAGAATTCAGGCACCTAAATATTACCTTCAGCCGGAAAGCTTAGAGGCAACAATCTTAATAACAACTGCAAATACGAAATTAGCCAAGCAGTACACACTTTGAGTAACAAACATCCTACACAGCACATCTCATGTTAATTACTTACTCTGAAACTAGACAAAACACTAGATAACAAAAGCTCACTATACCGTTATGGTAAGTTGTCCAGCAAGGATGAACACAGCAATAAAGCTGTTTATCTGAGCCAAAAGCTTTCTTCTTCCAATAGAGCTAGTAACAGTCATAGCAATCACACTCACTTTCTGTCGTTACAGAAAAACAGAGATAAAATCAGCAGCAAGACGAGTAACAACAGTTAGATAATAGAGTGGCTGATCTAGAATTAAGTGGACTTCGAATCTACGTAATTAACACCCCAAAAGAAGCTTTGAGCTAAGAGAAATCGAGAGGCAAAGTCTGCCACTCGAAAATGCAAATTTCCAGAAATTCATACTCTTGTTCAACTATAATTCGTTTCCAATCCAATCTAAACTTTAAACAACTTATAAGGATTCCAAATGACATCTAAACAAAGTATAATTGAACTAAAATAGAACTAATTAAGCTCCAATCATAAGATAAACAAACTACTGAGGCATTTACCTTCATGGACTTCATCTCATCCAAAGCAGCCATAATGTGCATCTCCATTTCAAAATCCAAGCAACGCACTGCTCAGAGACAAGCACTGCCGAACAACGCACTGCCCAGAGACTTTAAGTCTCTTGCCGCCCCCCGCCCCCACCAAAACCCAATTCATCGCTCCCCACCCACAACAATGCATCGCTCAACCCAATCCCAATTCACTCCCCCGCCGCCGAACAGAGATAAAAGCCCCCCTAATCCCAATTTACTCCCCCGCCGCCGATGCCCAGATGTAAAACAGAGACAAAAGCCCATCCCCCAATAACCCGATTTCAATTCTTCGCCGATTCGGCCACAATTCTCCCTCTTGACTTTTTTCTGTCATCGCCGCTGCTCGAAGAAGGCGCACGCGAAGAGAGTCGCGAAGAAAAAGTGAAAACGACGCCCACGAAGAAGTGAAATCGACGCCGTTTTTGAGCTTAAAATCGGAAGAGAAAAAAAAAAGCTTCGAGGCGCTGAGGCGTGCGTTTTTGGCCGGAAGCGTGCGCCTTTCCGCCTTTATGGATTCGGCAATCGAAGGAGACCACCTATATCCAACGACAGATCGGGGTTTGGGGGAAACGAGACTCCGAGGCCGGAATCGCAGGAGCAAAGGAATTTGCGGACAGAAAAAATGAATTCGCCCTAAATCCCAAACTACCCCGAAGCCCTCCAATCTAATCCATCTGTAATGGGATATATGTATTTATAGATCCTAATTCTGAACCCAATTGAAAAAGAGTTCAATTCCTGCAAATAACCGGCCAAGCCGGTCTATGGCTGCTATTAACCCAATATACAATTATGGGGAAAGAACCGGCCGAGCTTCAACGAATCAACAAGAATACAAATCGAAAATGAACAAAAAGGAAAATGGAGTACATGAGATAGTTGTATCACTGTCAGAACACCCAAATTGATTCTCCAAATTCGAATCCAGCTACGCCCACAATGAAAATCAGATCTGCATCTCACGATGTGGGATTTGAAGAAGATGAACAATCGGCAGGGCGAAATGGTTCTGATAAAGATGAGACAGACCCGAAGAATCGGAAAATGAAATCAAGAGGCGTACTGATGAAAAATCAAAGAATAATCGGCGAAGTGGGCGAGAGCGTTTCTGATTGTTTGCGGAAACGTGGTTTTTGTGGCGTTTTTGCCGTTTCCTCTGTTAGATGGTGGAAATGGAAAGGCAGGTCATGTCCACCATTTCCGCCGCTGTTTTCACTTGATGCCCACCAAACGCATTTTTGGCCATTTTTGCAGTGGGAGAATGAACGAAACGCACCCTAAACTTCTCCGCAGGCGAATCTCTCTTTGTCGTGTATATGGAAACTCCCTAGCCTGATTATCCAAGCAACAAGAATACCTGATCGTAGTTGAAAACAAATATTATTCAAATCAGGAATTTATTTAGGGGCATTGTGAGTTTAGCCCTTTGCATAGCACAACTTTCATAATCAACCCTTTTTTATATATTATAAATATAAAATCATAGTCATCATCTATATAATCCTAATCAGCATGAACAAAAAATAAAAATATAGGATGACTCAAGTCAACTACTATTAGTTTCAATTACCGTTTCAAAAATTAATTTCTCTAGTAATTACACAAGCCCGTTTTTCAAGTTGAAATATCCTATAAATATGCTGTGCAGGTAGAGAAAGGTTCCCATTTTGTTGTTGTGGGGGGAGAGGGGGGCTACCAGAAAGAAAAAGGAGGGTGGCGGACGGAAGAGAGAAGAGGGGGGTTTTTGGGGTGGTGGGTTACCTGCTACCTAGGAAGAAAAAGTAGGGTGGGAGAGGAGCAACCAAGGGAGAAAATGGAGGCTCCGATTGAGGAGGCTTTTGGAAAAATATTATTTTTCTTAGGTCAAATAGTATTTTTCTACCTTAATTCTAGGAAGGATAATATTCTTTCCTTACTCATTGCCAAAATAATACCTTCTACGGTAGGTATGAAATGAAAAACAAAAAAGACGAAAAATTGAAAACAAAACTCAAGGAAAACACTTAACCCAAATTTATCACCTGGGCTACAAACATATTTACATCATACCTGATCTATAGGTTTAGAAAAATATCAAAATAAATCTTATCTAATGTTAAAAAAAGGAGGATTAGCAATCAAATTGCATTCCTATACGTCAAGTATTAGAATGCCTAGAGTTTTGACATTGTTCTACTATAAAGTTTATCATTTATTAATATATCTCTTTGAGAGGTAGCAATTATCAAAACCTCCTTGGTAGGTACGGTAAAAAATTTTGACAAAATATAATTCCTATATGTCATGTGCGAAAATTTAGGAGTTGAATTTTCTTTCTTAAGGAATTGTTTATAGCAATTCAATACCATTTGATGGGGGCAATTCAATACCAATTCTCACAAATCAAAACAAGATTTGTAACGGCTAATTTAATGGAAAAAAATCTATAAGGACTTAAATAATTTCTGACTCATCAAGTCATAAAAGGAAAATTTGCTTGCATGGAATAACGTTAAATTATTATTTTGAAAAAATAATATATTTGGGCTTTTGTTAAAAGTTTTAGGACTTTTACTTAAATGACTAGTTTTGGTGGGCTAAAACCACATTTGCTAATTTATTATTATACTTCTCCATCCCGTGATAACTCCTCGTCCACTTCGTTTCTACGTGGGACAGAAAGTTGTAAACGAACACAATTGTCTCCTATCGTAGAAGAGTTATTTGGGCTGCTCCTTGCAAAGGGTGATGATGATTTTGCTGATTGCACTTGTGGGCAGTTAAGCAGTATCAATATGTAACATTGAGTCCGCTCAGCTGGTAATCGCATTTGTACCAAAGGAGAGGAAACCTATGCAATCTGATTCTTAAAATCATTATCGCTGTTTGCTTCACGTAAAATACTATTTCAAGAACGAACCAAGTTAACAAAAAGTCTACTCGGCATAATAAGCAACTGTAATTGCATTCCTCAGCATATATACAAGTTCTACTAGGCCAAGCAGTTAATTGGCAACAGCCTCAGTGAGACGTTCTACTTGATATACAAAATTGACGGGCATCTGTTCAGACAATGTCAGAAAGGGACAAGTTGCATTTACGCTATCTTAGAAAATCAAACATTTTTGTGTGGTAAAAGTTAATCCTCCCGCTTCTTTCTGGACACACTAGGGCAAGATGTTCCGGTAGGGTACTTAGGGTACTTTGAATCCATTGCGATAATGGACTTGAGGCGAAGTCATTTGTTCAAGCAGCAGGAGGCTGGTTGGCAACCGGTCCTCCAAAGATTGGTCTCATGTAGGCATCATCAAACCTCCTCCAGTAAAAATGTATGGTGTATACAGGGCTCTCCATTAACATGGACAAATTATCCTTTGCACGGCTGATATTGGTTGCCGCAGATTCTTCAAAGGAGAGCAAAGGGAGGTTCATGTCCTCTGATATGTCCTTCGACTCTTTGCGGTTAAGGGTTGCGTGGGGATGCAGATAGTTTATAAGTGGCTTTGTCAGAAAGCCAAATACCTAGTATTAATATAGTGACATTAAAAACATTAGAACAGGAGAGCTCATGCTTTTATTCAGCATTTTGATAAATTCAAAACATGTGCACAATAATTGTAAAGGAGATCAGAAGAAAAATGTTTTGCATACCAGCGTACTGAAGAGGACCACGATTATGGTGCTAGTAATCATAGTAGCATTGACTGGATCCCATGTGACACCAGAATACGTGAACTTCACAAGTAGAAAGCAGTCCAGTTTGTTACACAATTAGTTTTTTGTTTTTTTTTGTTTTGACAATATGGTTGATTACCACAGTTAGTATGATTAATCAGAGCAGAATAACTACAAAATATTTGTATCAACATGATGGGGACATACCTGTTTAAAGGCCAATGCAATAGAGACTGCCCCTCGCATCAGCCCAGCCCACCAGATGATTACCTATACCAGACATTATGTTTAAACGTGCTTTCAATAGATAAATACTAATAGAAGAATTATCAGCTTATGTGGAAAATATTAACCTGATGCTTCAATGATATTACAGATGATCTCTCAGCTCGTCTATTCATGCAATTGGAGATTGCTGAGAGAGGGAATACAAATGCAGCTCGTCCAAGCAATACTAACATGATTATCGTACTATAGATGCCTACTGAAGCCCCAAAACTGTAAGAAACAAAACGCCAATGAATTAGATTTGCTTGCTAAATATCGTCTAAAGATCTTACTAAGGGCAACATCAATCCAATCAAAATGTCTTTTTTTTTCCTTCCTTTTATCGTTGAGCTTTGAATTCAGTGGAACTCAAAGACATAGTGAAAAGTTGTCAACCAAGAGCAAAATGACACGAGGCAAGGGAAAGAGCAGGTTCAGAGAAGTGATTTATGTGTAAGAATATGCTACTGCAATTTGAAAGAGCGAAGATATGTGGAATTCAGCAAAGAGATGGCTTAGGGTCCATTGTCTACTTAGGGGTTTGAATTTGAATTTGGAATTGAGAACAAAACTAGATTTTCTGTTTAGACTATCACAATGGATGCATGCTAAGCAAGCTTTTGAGTAAGAAGAAAAATGATCACAGCCAATAGATTCTACATGACTATGTGCATATGGTTATTTCAAATCCCTTTCAATAGCACTACATCTAGTTACCTCACTTCTAACTCCAATTGTAGCATGCATCTTTCAGTCTTGTTCTCAAATTCAAAATCCAATTCCCTAAGTAGCCAATGGACCCCTTACAGAATATTCTAGGAGGCAGAGTACCTTAACGTAGTTATCTTCCACTTCTCAATGTCAAGAGCATCCATTCCCACATAAAGAAAAATGAATGTTTCCGCTATAAATGACATCATCGCGAATACATGCCTAACAATCAGAATATGACAAGTCAGATGAAATAGCTGGGATACAATGGCGTCTTGTTAATTTAATATGAACTCGAACTGAAACAAAGGAATAAAGATTTCGCAAAATCCAATATAATCTGCCCAAACATGCCTGGTTGTGATTCTTGAACTTTCGGTAACATTATGCCATGCATAGTGCGACATGAGTATCCCACAAAAGAAAACAGTGAGAATCCCACTTAGTTCTAACAGCTGCATGTCAATTAAATCAGAGAGGGTTTACATAGCTACATGGTGAACTAATAAACCAGCTCACAACTCCAGAAATGATAACAGTGAATAAATAATCTGTGGGATTAAGTGCTGGTGAGCTACTGAATTTTGAAAGAAAATGAAGCATAAGTTGAATGAACAGGGTACACTATATTACCTCAGCCACCATGTAAGACAGATAAGCCATTAGAACCATTAACGAAATCTCACGGATGCTTGAATGCCTGTAAGAGAACATAAAAGATTTTTTTAGGCAGCACTTGACTTAATAGGTAAATTCTGAGACGCCCTAGCACAATATCACTGAACTCTGGATATGTGAATAGGTTACTAACCTTCCAAAGCATAAGGTTTTAAGGGAATATGCCGCTACAAGTCCAAACTAGAAATAAAACAACAAACAAATTGAATCAGAAATGCTGCGACTTTCGTAATTAGATAAGCAAGCAGCATGTACTATTCCAAGAAATACTAGCAAAATAGATCACCATTACTGATTACATGTTACTTACTGCAATACCAAGAGCAGTGCTTGTTGAAAACAGGTATAGGAAATCAACAAGTACATGGAGTCCATTTGCTCCACTAAGCCTAGTAACATCAACTTTTTGAATTGCATTGAACAGAACGACACTTGTTGCATCATTCACCACTCCTTCCCCAAAGACTAGGCTGTATAATAAAGGAGTTTCATCTTGATGAAGAACCTACATTTGGATAAAAGATCTCAGCACATCTTTTTATGGGAGCAGCTGACCCAAACGACATGAAAGAGAACATAGAAAACAAGGCAAACCTGCAGAGTACACACTGTATCCGTTGATGAAAAAATTGTTCCTATAGCTGTTAACAAAAAATGATGAACACCAGACTTATCAACAAGATTATACGGTTATAGCGTAAAAGTGGCAGTCATATAATACAAATAGCTAATAGCTCCATCAATAAGAATCTAAGTTCTCACCGAGATAGTCTCGTGCATTCAGACCTTTGAAGCCCCACTTAGGGAACAGCCACCAGGAGCCTGGACCAAAAAGTAGCATGGAGAGTGATTTTACAAGTATCCACGATAGAATGATCCAAAATTAAAGTTGGAAAAAGCCTGAGGAATTGGCTATAAAGTTCCTACTGAATATGCAATAGATAAATCAAATGTTACCAAGTGTGATGATGGCGGTTGAAATGAAAACACCAATCACCCCAAACATCAAGATGGTCAAAAAGTTCCGGAAGAACTGTTTTTTCTTGACCTGAAACCTGAAATGGTCAAAGAAACAAGGTTAGTGAATTTGTCAGAGGCTGACAGTTAAGCAAATTAATACAGTATATACTTATTAAGCCATAAGGAAGCTGAAGTACCCAGCATTGAATATTATAGGTGGCAGGAGATATATAAAGAACAACTCTTCATCAAATCGCAGGATGTGAGAGCTTTTCCACTTGCTCACAAACAAAATTATTGTTCCAGCTATGCATCCCTGTTTGATAAACCATAAATGAACAAAACTTAGACAGTACAAAAAGGATTACGGACAGAACAGAACATATTTCAAATTCAATTCCCCAAATGCCAAATGCAATTCTCAGCAGATACTCGATTCTGAGCCATCCCACTTTTGCACACCCTATGTACAATCTGATCAATGACTACCTACCTACTTACCATAATGTCAATTAAACAAACTGAAACCAAACACAAAGATGAGAAAAAATGGGGGTTTAATTCAAGCACTTACAATGATAATGGCGGTAATCGATTCGTTAACCCATCGATTTTCTTCAAGCAAGTGGCCAACGACCAAGCAGAGACATAGCACCGCCACAAACAGCGAAACCGGCACCACATGCTCGTGCTCGTGCGCTAAGTTCTTGGCAAAATCAAACGCCGCCTCCCCCACCATTCCTCCTCCTCAGCTCTAACACCTCCGCATTGCCCAAAAACGACGTCGCAAGCGAATACGGAAATGCAGAACCACAGTGCGTATATCTGACAATGCGACCAGCCATCAATATCTCTGATTCAGAGGAGCTTCGTATTCGCTTTTGGATTGTTGGAGTGTCCGCAGGGGAGCAGGACGCGTGGGAGGAAGGGACACTTGTCGGAAACCCAGATGACTAGCCTGGTTTCACTGAATGAGTTTGGAATGTCGTGTTGTGAGGCGACAGAATCAAATGTCCTTTTATATCAGGCTGTTTGGTGTCTGCGAATTGGCAACAAGCTCCATCTTCGTCGTCTTTCTTTGTCAAAATCAGCCGCTATTCATTGCTCAGGTTTCTGCAAAGCATGTAATGGGCCATATATTTAAATTAGAGTGGACCTATATGCTTCGTTCGATTTTATTTGGGCTCGTCACATTGTGTGTGTTTGTGTTTTTAATTCACATTGTTCTGCTTTGCTACAAATGAAAGTTCTGATTACACAAATTGCATAAAGCTATCTTTAGCAATAAAGAAATAAAGAAGTTAAAGGAATACTTGGTTAAATTTTAATCATCTCAAATATAATAATTTAAATTTAAAATTTCGACTACTTATAAATTTTATCATCTTTAGTGGTTAAATGGGAAGGCTGACACAACTATCCATTGCTACATTGGCTACTTTTTGAGATTTTTCGGACACCCAACATACTATCAAATTTGCTTAAACTTAAAACAGACCTAGCCTCTACGCCCACAATATTCGCGTGCCAACTATTGTGAATTTAGGGTCATTAAAAGCTTTTAATCACTTTTCCAGGACACACTAACTTTTAATAAAAGTTTCAATATGATTGTATAGAAGTGCTTTGAGCAAAAGATGCTTATGTACGGATGTGAGAAAGCACTCTCAACCGGGCTCATTTGGAGTTGTTGGATTCCATTTTATCTTATGTCCTGCAAAATTTTCTAGCTTTGTCCAATGGAAGTTGGCTTGATTGTCAGAAAGTTATCCCATTCACTATATATTACTGAATGACAAAGTGAAAGAAGCAAAGTAGCAACTGCTACTATTCTCATTAATTTATTTGATTACTAATTACGTACAGCATGCTTCAACCTTATAATTAGTAACTGAGCAGTGAAGAGAAGTTACTATTCATTTGCTAATTTCTGCAATCTATAATTTAAGGTCACATTATTTCCCATGTGCCTATACACACAATTAATTGATAGAAATTATTGCTGAGTTAGCTGGTCCAGTCATCACGTGAATTTCTGTTGCTCTTTTGAGTATCTAAAAACCCAATAGAGAAGACCTTTCAAAACAACTGAAGTATTCTGTTTTGGCTTTTTAGCTTTTGGACCACCATCAAGTTATTATATCAATTAGTGGGGCAATAAGAACAAAAATCCCCCCAAATCCCACTAGCGATTGTGGAATTCTCCATTGAAGGAGCACCTTATGTTTAGCTGGACCATTAGAGAAAAAAACAAGTTTGTAGGAATCTTTCTATAATACAAGATGAGGCAAATGCAAATGAGTGAATGAGATCAAATTTTGTTAAGCAAATATTATGCTCATGGTCAAATTTGCATATTGTTGTGCCCCTTTTATGTTTTAAGAATTTAGTAGGGTTTGCTACCACTTCACTTTCCCACGAGTCAACGTATCCATGTCTTTCTTTGATATGGTCTACCCATAATTACAATATCAAAATATTAATTATATATCTCTTTGCGTCTGAAGGAAGGAAGGTTTGATATAAAAAACAAACATTCACAGCTTTCAAGTCCTCAATGTCCCTTTCCTTTGAATATTTTCACTCCTACTCTTGGCTCTCTCCACGCGGCTTCCAATAGGTTTCCTCCATTTAATATCAAATTTTTCTCCGATTACAAACAAAAATTCAGGTCATTATCAATCAATTGGATGAATCAGAGCCAAACATTGCATGTGCTACCAGCCCGCCAGCGGTCTAAAATACAAATGTTAGCTTCTAATTGTTATGGAAACTTTATTTACATCTCATATATTTTAATGAACTCATTTCAATTGTATTTCAAATATGACCGTGGAGTTACACTTGAATATAGCTGTCTGCATAGGCTAAGAATCTTTTTTGATCAAAGGAAAACATCATATATATCAAGGTTTGGCATAGCACCAAACAAAAGGAGTACAAGAAGAACAATTACAAGAAAAAACCTAGGACCTTGATAAAAAAAACCTCTTAGAATCGTGATAGAACATCTATGCATTGCACTAAGATTCAAATTATATGTTGTCGTTTTTTATTGACATTGATCTCTTCTTTGCTATGTCATTCTTTGGCCTTATTCTTCAAATACTCAATTGGAACAAAACTTAATACAATTTTATTCAGATTGTACTACATTAAAGATCAGTTTGTATCCAGCCTGACAGGAAAGGACCAACACTTGTATCTAAATTTTTCACAGGAAAGGACCAACACTTAATACAATTTTATTCAGATTGTACTACATTAAAGATCAGTTTGTATCCAGCTTGACAGGAAAGGACCAACACTTGTATCTAAATTTTTCACTCATGAAAAATAGATTTTGGGTTTTGCAGCTTCCACTCAATTCAAACCCACGAATTCTTTCTCAAATTACATGTCCATTTCTATGCTTTCATTTAGTTTAATAAACCGTTAGTAACCTCCAATTAACCCTAATGCAAAATTAATCTGATCAATCTAGGCTATTTGGCCTTACACAAATTTGAAGAGATTGTGAAATGTAAGCTCTAGATTTTTCTTTTCACATTAAGGGTAATATAGGTAAGATTAGTGGGTATTTCAGATATTTTCAATCAAAACCATAAGGGGTGTATTAATAATGAGGGGAATTGGGTGAATCATGAAGTATAAAGAAAATTTTCTAATTGTTATTCCATGCAATTGGAGGTAAAATTTTTTTAAAAATATTTTCTTTTATTGATGAATAAGACGACTATTAAGAAGGGCCTATACCACTGCTCTTCTCTTACTAATTGACTTTATATTCTAGTAAAAGTTACTATTATTCTAAGTTTAGCATCTTATTTTGGATCCCTAATATATCGGCCCCATTATAATTATGTATCATGTAATTTGGGTTAAATTTCAATATGATACACGTACTTTTTTTGTGTGCATTTCAGTATCATGTATTTTCAAATTCTTGCAATTGTGTTCCACCATTTGTAGAATCGTCAACTTTCGGCTGTTCAGTAATGATGTGGACTATATGAGACCCACATATTCACTCTTCCATGTCCTATGTGGTCTACAACGGGTGGTGCAAGTACATCGAGTAGCTTTGAACAATTGGAGAATGTGACATTTGGTAGTTTTGTCACCTTGCTTTTACTTCAGATACACAACTCATTTCCCCAAACACCAGGTAATCAAATTCACAAAGTCCACATCATCATTGAACAACAGAAAATTGACAATTTTAAAAACGATGGAATAGAATTACAAGGATTTGAAAGTACATGGTACTGAAATGTAAGAAAAAAAAGTACATATATCATATTGAAAATAGACCCAAACCACATGATACATAATTGTAATTTGCTCATAAAATATTAACTTGAGAGCTTTGCAAGATGATCCATGAAGATTTTTTTTTTTTTTTTTTTTTTTCAGTAAAATAGGCCAAAGGGGGAGACTCAAAGTTCATTTTCTGATGTTTCCAACAGCGCTGGAAAAAAAAACCCAAATCCTGCCTCCCGATCCCGATTCTAACTTTCCCGATCCCAAAAATTCGAGTCCTGACTTTCCCGATCCCGATTTGTCGGGACTTTGTTCCGATCACGACTTAATCGGGATGGGAACGGGATGGATTCTCCAAAAAGTCGGGATTCACGACATCTCGACTGTATGCATATTTTCTTTTTCTCTCCTCTTTCTCTCACGCATTCTCTGCAATTCTCTTTCTCCAAAACATGCGCCTCTTCCTTTCTTCCTCCCAAAAACATCTATTTCTTCTTCAAATCCTCTTCAGCCACTCCAATTTATAACTACACTTTCGAATTCGAACCCATTTCCTTTAGCCACTCCCTTAATTCACCGCCACCAAGAATACAGAGGGTTGTGGGTGTCAACACTGCCTGTAACAACTGCCTCCAAATTCATCTTCATCGTATACTCATGCCTATCGGGACTATAGCGGTGCGATATCTGAAGGTCTTTTCCTGGGGTGATCCGACATGGTTCCACTGTCACAGAATGTGCAAGTTGTTGGCTTACATCGACAGGCTTTCTGGGTGGATAACCGGACTTTGGCTCGGGTACAAGTCTTCTAGGGTTGAATATGAGGGTCATAGATGCATAGGAATCAGTCTTTTTGTTCTTGAGATTTCAATTAGAGGTACTAAAATCATGGAAAATGTGGTGTTGGGTCGGCGGCCGAAGGAGAGCCGTGGGTGTGAGTGAGGGAATTTAGGATGGTTTTGGTCTTTGGTTTGGTGTGATGGGTTTGGATATTTGTTTTCCTTGTTTTTATTTCTTTCTTATTAGAATTTTGACAAATTTTATATATTAAGATTTTTATTATCAGGATTTCATAATAGTTGATATCGGGATTCCGACAATGTCGAGACAGAATTTGGGATTATTTTAGCCCCTAATCGGGATCAGGACCGGGATTGTTTGAGTACTTTTTTAATCAACTCAGATAAACTCTGTGCACGCAAATCAGTTTGAGTACTTGATGAGAATCGATAAACACATGTTTGGAAAGACTAATTGTATATTGATTTTAGGATATTATAGGGTTAATAATAGTGGTGGGATCGGGATGAATCCTGATCCTGATAAGGGGCTAAAAATAATCTCAAATCTCATCCTGATAAAGTTGGGATCCCGATATCAACTATCGAAAATCCTGACAATGAAATCTCAAGTATAATATAAATTTTAAATTTTAAATTGTCAATGTGAATTAACAAGTAGAACTCGTACATGATGACAATGAAACATACTAACATATGAATACAACAACTTGAACTTAATCGTTATAAATCCAAACACAGGAATACAACAACTTACAAATCCAAACTTAAGAATAAAACATATAAATCCAAACTTTAAAGATAAAGTAAAAATTACATATCACTCATATGTAATATGCAATGTCATTATTTAGTTCAACACGTAGAAGCACCTCTAGCCTTTACAATATCGGTTTCCAATTCTACAACACATAACATTACAATTTCATTATGATGTGAAAAATACTTACATTACATATGCCTTCCAAAGGGCTGAATTTGAAGAATATGATATGAGCCAAATAAGTGAGCTTCAATGGAAGGAGGCGACAGTTTGGCAAAAAGGAGGAGAGGCGGCAGTGTAATTTCCCACTGGAAACAGTGACATTAGTTACTGTGCTCATCTTTGCATGTTTTAGTGGCGCTATAAAAGAGTTCAAAGGACCATGTTGCGGGGCGCTTTCTCTATTACGAAAAAGAACACCTTAATCTGATTTAATTATGGGGCAATTTGCCCCTTCAACTTGTACGTTACTTTTGATTTACCCCCTTAACTTGCACTTTAAAAAATTAACCCTCTTAACATTTTTAGTCAATTTGCCCCCTTCAGTTTAAATTGACTGACTTGGCCGTCAAAAAAGCACACGTGACCTGCACGTGGTGGGCATTTCCGTCAAAATGCTACTTCTTCTCTTTAGGTTCCTTTTTTTCTCAGAAAAATTGGGGAGGAAACGGATTTCCCAATCCAATTCTCGTTCTCCGCCGCATGTTCAAGGTCATCACCAATTCTTGTTTATTTTTTGTTTCTTTTCGAAATGTTCGAAAATTAGTAGCCAAACGGCTATTGATGTCATCAGCGAACGATCACCGTCAGTTATCGGCGGTGCCGATCATCTTGAAGAGTGCTCCGGTTTCATAGCGGTCGTCTTGGAGTTGAACCGACCTCAAACAGATATCCTTGGGGATCTTGATGTAAATCTGGTTCGACTCTTTGGTTTTAACTATTCTGAGGATTTAAGAACAAATTTTCATGTAATTTGTGTATGATTGGATGAATTATTAGGAATTTGGGATTCGGGGTTGAAAATCGAGTGTAAAAATCGAAACTTTCTCAATAACTGATTTTGTTGTTGTATGGTGAGAATAAGAAATTAAAAATCTCAGCTTTAGAAGTGTTGAGAATATGTAAAGATGTTAGATTTGACATTCATGGCAAACGGGTAAAGCTTCATTTGGGCAAGTAGGTAACCATATGGGTAGAATTTAACTTTTATGTATTTGAGAATTAGAGAGAGCGAATTTTGGAGTATTGAATCGGCAATTTGTGTTTCTGGTTGAATCCTCCTCATTCTTCTTACTGGTCTCCTGAATTTTTCGTTATGATGGTGATCATGCAATTGAGAGTCTTGAAGATAATAGGAGTGATAGTGCGGTTCTGTTTACATAGTGATTTGGTTGTTGGTTGTGCTGGTTCTTTCAGGAAGTTCACGCAATTTATGTTGAGGTCTGTTGAAAGCAATTGGAATTTCGATGATCAGGGAGTTTTAGCTCTGGAGAGATGTAATTTGATCCCAAGCAGTTGTTCAATGATCGGTTTCTGAATAGAACAACGGAGATTTTGAATGCAAGTATAATGTTTGTCAGGCAATTTTACATAGTACAAACAAACTCTTAGACGAAATGCCCCTGGCATCTTTTTGAGGGGGTGACGAAGCCCAGTCTTGGAATCGGTGATGACCTTGAACATGCAGCGGAGAACGAGAATTGGATTGGGAAATCCATTTCCTCCCCCAGTTTTCTGAGAAACAAAAGGAACCGAAAGAGATGAAGTAGCATTTTGACAAAAATGCCCCCCACGTGCAGGTCACGTGGGCTTTTTTGACGGCCAATTCGGTCAATTTAAACAGAAGGGGGGAAATTGGCTAAAAATGTAAGTTAAGGCGGTTAATTTTCTAAAAGTGCAAGCTATGGGGGTAAATCAAAAGTAACGTACAAATTGAGAGGGCAAATTGGCTAATATCTCTTTAATTATTTGTCAAAACAATAAAAAAACTAATAAATTTGTATAAATAGCAACTGTGAAAAGGCAGCTCGAAAAGGTTCAGAGCTCATTAAGCTCTTCTCTTCTCTCTCTACTTTCTCTGCTTTCTCTCTCTAGCTACCACGTACCTGAACAAAATCTCACACATTTCCCAAGACGACGTCAGCGACAAATCTCACACATTTCCCAAGACGACGTCAGCGAATCTCACACATTTCGCAAGACGACTCCGGCGACGACACCGTTTCAACATCGTCGGTAATCGCAGAGCTCTGTAATTCGCCGGCAAGGCCTCTCCGGCAATGTGTAACTCACGCGCTCTGGTCGTGCTAGCTCTGCTTTTTCACTCTGCAGTAGCTCTGGTCTCTGCTCAGGGATCTAAGTCCACTAGTAAATGGCAAACGCTTACCAGTCAGCATCTTCAATCTTTCTGCTCTCTTGTGTTTTGCTTTATCAATTTTGTTCCAATTTCAATTTTCTGCTTGGTTGCTGAGAAAATGGAGGAATCTTGAAATGATAATTGTGAACTGAGAACTGTTTGAAATGAATGATGATTGGATATGGAACGGCGAAAAAAAAAGTCGTGAGCTTTGCTCTTTTTTTTGGTACAACTTTTTTGCTTGGTTTTTGTTGTTGGTAGAGGAAACAGAAGCGGCTTTGGTTTTGTAATCAAAGAGGCTGAAAATGACTCTGAAAACCTCCTGAAGCAAGGGACTTAATGTTTTCTTTTTTAACTGGTGTATGTTTACTGAGCTAATTGGAATGATCTGCTTTGCAGGAGATGCACCTTTGGTCATAGCACGTGGCGGCTTCTCAGGGCTCTTTCCTGGGTTTAGTTCCAACGCGTACACTTTTGCACAGGCAACTAGTGTGCCCAATCTTATCCTGTGGTGTGATGTTCAGTTAACAAAGGACGGAGCTGGAATTTGCTTTCCAGATCTCAAGCTGGATAATAATTATATTAATTTGTTGTTGCTCGAAGGAGGGAGGGGTTCCCAGTCGGCGGTCGTCCCTCCTCCGGGGGGGGGTTTTGGGTGGTTTTTTTCTTCCCCCCGCCCCGGATATCTTCCCCCGGGGGGCATCCCCCTTTGTTTTTGTCCATTTTTTTTCTTCTTTTTTTCTTTTTGGGTTTTAGGGTCGCCCTTTCAGTTCTTGTGCTTATGTTTTTTTTTTTTTTTTTTGGAGTGGAGTTGTTTTTTTTCCTTTTCTTGTTTTTTTTTTTTTGTTATGATATTCTGACAGTTGGATTTAAAAGATATGTTATATTTATAAAGAACCTTTTTCGTAAATTCTCGCCCACTAATCAGTTTATATTCCAACACAGAATGAAAAGGACAATATACAGGATGGGTAGAAGAAGTTGTGATACTTGGCTCGATCCATGATCCAAGCATGCAGGATCAGGATATAATATAAAAAAATACACTAAACTAATCTAAAAAAAAATATTATAAAAATACACCAATCCTAAGGATCCATAGGATTAATTGTGGGAGTTTTGTTTTTGGGGAGTATGGAATATGTTTTTTTTTCTTTATTTTTGTGTTTTCTTCCTTTTTTTTAAATGTGAATGGGAACCCTCTTCCCTTGTTTCCTTTCTTTTTTTTGGTTTTTTTTTTCCTTTCTTTGTTTTGGTTCTTTTTGACCTTTGGTGTGCTGGGGTGGATGGTGGGGCCGTGCCCATTGCGTCCCCCCCCCCTCTTGTAGTGGGGTCGAGGAGTGGTCCGGCTTCGTCATCTATTATTTATTTTCTTTTTTGTGTGGCGTGTGTGTGAGTTGTAGAGAGGAAAAGTATTTATACTCTGAGAGGGGGCGGGCATTTGGGCATGACAAGAAATTAGAATGTGCAGATGCAATACATATGTTAACTAATATGTTAGCTAAGTGCAGTCTCATGATTTCTTGTTAACCCTATAGTTACTCAGGGGATATACTCGCGAAGTCCTAGGTTTGATAGCAGCATGGGCCCAATTCTCACTGTCGAAGAAGTGGCTCAATTTAAACCACCAGGCTTGTGGTTGAATATTCAGGTATATTGACTGCTGATTACTCGTCTTGAAATTTATGCATTTTGGTTTTTCCTTATCTGTTGGATGTATAATTACATTAGAAGCAACCTATTTTCTTTCTTGCTTTTGCAGCATGACATATTCTTCTCGCAACACAATTTGAGTATGAGAAACTATGTGCTTTCTGTATCTAGAAAAGTGGTTGTCAGTTACATCTCATCGCCTGAGGTGGTTTTCCTAAATAGTATTAAAGCTCGTGTTAGTCCAAGGACAACAAATTTGGTCTTTCGGTTTCTGGGACAAGATGAGACAGAGCCTTCGACCAACCAAACTTATGGTTCTTTATTGAAAAATCTCACATTTATCAAGACATTTGCCTCGGGAATTCTAATTCCTAAGGCTTATATATGGTCACTCACGAAAGATCTTTATCTAGAACCTCACACGTCAATTGTTTCGGATGCTCATAAAGAAGGGCTAACTGTATTCGCATCCGATTTTGTGAATGACGTACCATTGGCCTACAATTACAGTTATGACCCTGTGTCTGAGTACCTTTCATACATTGACAATGGCGATTTCAGTGTTGATGGCATGCTGTCTGACTTCCCAATAACTCCATCAGCGGCCATAGGTAATATGCATGCTTCCTGTCAATATGGTATTGTGAAAATTATATAGTATAAAATTTTAACAATATTTATTTGACCTAGCACTAAAACTTTTGATAGAAAAATTAATTTTTTAATGCCAGCATTGGATTCATAAATATGAGCAAACAATTTTAGTTGGAACTGATATCAAAACAGCGTCTAATCTGAATTTAACACTTTCATACTCTAATCCATCTTTTAAATGCTCTAAGTTAGTTCATACATGGTTACAAAAATCACAAGGACATTTCTTGTAGACTAAAAGAAGCACTGAATAATTTGTTTATTTATTTAACTTCCGATTATACCCCTTCTTAATTTATTGAACTGGAATATCAACACCCACCGACCAATTTCGACCCCTTAATAGCCATCGCTCCACTGCCGCCACTTGTGATAAATCAACATTATCAGGACGCTGCCGCCACTGTGGGCGACGAAATAGGTGGCGACGTTGATCATAGCTCCGGTTTGGGAAATAGCCAAGTAGATCGTGGCTTACGAGGGGTTTGGCGAGGTTTGAGATTGTTTTGCTAGACAGCGTCGCAGGCCATGAGGCGTGGAGGAGTTGGACGCCGTTTCTTGTGAGTCAACCAAGGGGGCCGGGCGAATCGGCAGAAGGGGAAGGCCCGAATTTGAGGCGCTTTGGCACCAGGGCCGAGTAGAAATTGGGTCGTGTTTGGGCGAACAAGCACTAATGCGCAACAAGCCAACTTCTTCGATACCCATCTTCTTCCACAAACACCGGCTTCGGGTTCGAAGAAATCAAAGCTCGACGACGCCGGCGAGGTGGTGAGGTGAGAAATGGGGGCGGCGAGGACAGTAATCGGAGTAAGCGGCGAAAGGAGCGGAGCTCGAGGCCGAAAGGGAAGAGGCTGACTTCGAAGTCCAATCCGAGGCTGAGCAATCCGCCGGTGCATCTTCACTGCGAGGAAGTCGCCACCGATTGGCCTTCCTGGCTCTCCGTCATCGCCGCTAATGCCATTAATAGCTCTTTGCCGCCGCCGGTGAAGTTCAAGAAGCTTGATAATGTTTGGTGATTGTGGAGCTTGCTTAGTGTTTGGTGATTGTGGAGCTTCTATGATTTGGTTCTCGGTGGTAGGCGGCGGCGATGAAGGGATTTGTTGATATCCCAGTTCTATAAATTAAGGGGTACAATCGGAAGTTATAGAAATAAACAAAGAATTGAAAACATAAAAATTTAGGGTGAGTGTAGATAGAAAAATGTGGAGTGGGAATATTTCCCTAAAATTTAGGGGGAGTGTAAATAGAAAAATGTGGAGTGAGAATATTACCCTAATAACATTCCCTAAAATTATCATCAATATTTATTTGACCTAGCACTAAAACTTTTGAGAGAAAATTTAAATCTTTAACGGACATATCTTTTAAATGGTCTAAGTGAGTTCATAGATATGGTCACAAAAGATCACACGGACATATCTTGTAGGCTTAAAATAAGCACTGCATTTCGGGTGCGTTTTCCCATGTAATCTTAATAGTTCTTTTAGATGACGACGGTCTCTCTTATTGACTGCAGGTTGTTTTGCTCACCTTGGAAAGAATGCTACAGTGCAAGGTATTGTGGCATTTCAATTTACTGATTTGATCCTTTTCTGCTGATCTGATTTCATAGGTAGTCTGACTGTATACGTTTGGCATGCATAATTATAGGTGCATTGTTGCTAATCTATTCTTCCACCTTTCTCATACTTTAGATAAGCCTTTGGTGATTTCAAAATATGGAGCTAGTGGAGACTTTCCTCGTTGTACTGACTTGGCATATACTCGAGCAATTGATGACGGTGTAAATGTGCTTGATTGTCCTGTTCAAATATCCAAGGATGGGGTACCATTTTGCTCCAGCTCTATAAATCTTATGGATAGCACGTTAGTTGCTCAATCCAGTTTTAGCAGCCTCGCAACAGTTGTTCCTGAAATTAACGCCGGAAGTGGAATTTATACCTTCAGCCTAAAATGGGAGGACATTCAAACCCTGACCCGTAAGTTGAACTCAAATCTCATTTGCTTGCTTGCCACTCTGGCTTTTCATATTTCTCCGAACTCTTCGCAGACCATATAATAAGAGCTTTCATTTCACAGAATTAGTCTTATACCGGAAGTAAAATGTTTTCTAATTATGCTTATATAGGAGGTATTGGCTTTGCCTTCTTTGCTATAACTAGGGCTGAGAACATGCATGAGAACTTTCCATGACATCCTAAATTCTTAAGTTCTTATATGTAAATGTTGAGAGATCCTTTTTAAGGTTTCTTGTAAGTTGTATCTGTAGTCATCTAGTTTTTCTCTTGCATGTCACCTTTTCTATTCAACTGGCTTTTTTCTACTATTGTACCTTGGACAAGTACCTAAACCAAGAACTATTTTTATGGACAGTAATTTGACATCTCTGTATATACTTGTGTCTTATTTTAAATGCAGCAACTATAACAAACCCCTGGACGCAAAACACATTGTACCGTAATCCAAGGTTTAAAAAAGCTGGCAAGTACTTGACATTAGCTGACTTTTTGGCCTTGGCAAAGAACTCCACTTCTCTTTCTGGCATCTTGATCAGCATAGAGGTGGGTATTTGCTTCAGATTTTACTGCCTTTTTCTTTATGATTTCATGTTGCAGTACTTTTTAGTTCCTTTATCCTAATTAGGTCTCCAAATAAACTTTCACCACTGTGTAATTTTATACCATTATCATGTCATTGCCATTCTCCTATTTTTCCTGAAACTTAAAAGGCATGGAAATCCTGAACTGGGAATGGGCCCAGGTCAATGCCCAAAATTCTGTTTCTCACAATGTTCCAAAGTGAATTTTTTGTGCATTACTGACTTCATTCGAATTTTGTAACGATGGCTGCCTTTTGGTCTGCTTTCTTTCAGTATGCGGCCTATCTTGCAGAAAAGCAGAAAATGAGTGTAACTGATATAGTTATTGAAGCATTGAGCAAAGCTGGTTTGGATAAGCAGATTGCCCTGGATGTCATGATTCAGTCCACTAATAGTTCTGTCCTAACAGACGTTAAGGAGAAAAGCAATTATAAACGTGTATACAAGATTGAAGAGAATATTGGTGATGCCCTCAGTACAACTATTGGGGACATAAAGAAGTTTGCTGATTCTGTTGTCATCAACAAGGAATCTGTTTTCCCCACAAGTGAAGCATTCGTCATTCGAGTGACAGATGTTGTACCAAAGCTACAAGCAGCTAAGCTTCCTGTTTATGTTGAACTCTTCAGCAATGAGTTTGTATCTCAAGCCTGGGACTTCTTCTCAGATCCAACTGTGGAGATAAATACGTTTGTCACAGTGGCCAATGTTGATGGTGTGATAACTGACTTCCCCAAAACGGCTGCAAGATACAAAAGTAAGTGTACACTTCTATTCAATCGTCCCGGTTTGCATGATTTAACTAGATGCCATTCCCCCTCTGTAGATTATTATCGTTATTCAAATCCATAGTTGGCTCCTAGATTGCCTGACATATTTTGGTGCAAATCTGCATCAACCCTTCGGAGTGATCATATGTTTTTGATCAAATTGGGCAATACTTTATATATACCAGTGTTAATACAAGTGCTCTTATGCCCCAGATATTTTACTGAGCCAGTTTTATGCTTACCGTCACAGAATTTTTTGTTTGAGCTCCCTTTTTGTTTATTTGTTCGTTGGGGCATCACTCAAAGTGAAATAAGCTATCTTAGGGCTATCTAAGCATGCCAACCAAACCCTCATTTACTGGTGCTTGATTGTTGTAGGGAACCGGTATTTTGCTCAAGTAGAAGTACCTAGCTACATGAGACCTGTTCAGCCCGGCGATCTATTAGACGCTCTTGATCCTTCGTTGTTACCACCTGCTGAGGCTCCAAGTCCGGTCCTGACAGAAAGTGATGTCGTTGAGCCACCGTTGCCTTCCGTTGAAAGGGCCCCAGCTTCCGGCCCAGTTGGGTCTACCCCTGGAGCTCCACCACCACATAACGGACAGCCTAAGATGGCTGCGGGTTTCTTCCTCTCAAATCTGGCCATGCTTATTATCGCTCTATTCCTGCTCTGAAACCGCGAGGCATACGCTCGATAGTATTGTGGCCTCGTACTCTTCCCATCCCATTGCTCTTGCTTGGATAGTTTTGCTGAATGAATAAGGGGCAAATCTTTTTTTAATTTCTAACCTTATTACTGAACATGTCTTTCTATTCAGGCTTTTGATGTTGTACGTAAAGCTCATTGTTTCCCTCGTAAATTAAGGATATACAGGCTATTAAAACCACGTAGACATTAGATATGCATATAATCGTTCACTAGCATGGGTGCCCGCACGATGCTGCGGGTGTAGAAATAGTGAAGAAATGGAAATGTAAAAAGCGGTACATATGAACCGATACCTACTAAAAAAATAGTAGAAGAGGAAGAAACAATGGGGCTACTAAAATAAATACACATAAAATGCCTATAATTATGATTCATCTCCTTAAAAACTGTTCCTTTCTGAAGGAATTTTCAAACCTAACAAACCACCCAAGCAAAAAAATGGAGATCAATACAACCTTGATCGTACGTATCAAAAGGGGCTCCTTTGTTCTCCAAATTTCTTTTCTTTTTCTCATCAACCAATTGGAAGAACCTCCTGGTGTCCACTTGAACATAAAAACCAGCACAATATTCTCCATGTTTGTATGATGATGACCGAAAGTACATCTCTAAGAACAAACAAAACAAACTGTAATCCCTTAACTGCAGAACGTGTTCAATAATAATTACACACTTAGCTTCATATCTAATACATAGCAAATGAATATAATAAAGCCATTTCACTCAAATAGGCATTGCACGATGTTCAAAGTCCATTTCAAATTACTTTATAGAAAAGAAACCTTAAATCATGATTTTCACATATTATTCCTTTCACTTAAGCCCCACACACTTTTTGAATGATTTATATCCTAATTTTATGTAGATCACTCAGCTGCAACAAAATTCTTTATCATCTACTAAAAGCTTGTAGTGACAGAACTTGCAATCAAAGGGAAAGAATGCAAAACTGCTAACCAGGAATAATAGACATATCACATATTATGATAATTCCACCTGAAGAAAAGAAAGGAACATAACTTGGAAATTCAATTCAGCTTTCTCACCTTAGCCGATGAGAAAACTAAAGTTCTAAAGACCAGAGCCTAGCCTCAACAGCCCAAAGCTGAATCAATTACAAATAGCCTGTTAGATAAACAATTTCCAAATATCAAAAATCAAATCAGCAAAAAACACAAAGTAAGATGTCCCACCTCACAGGCAGTCTGTTGGCCTCTATTTCTTTCCCGGGTCGCTAATCCCTCACAGTTCAGAACTTTGCTACACAAAGTGGAAAATAGAACTTTCAGATCAAAGATCTGATGTGGTAAAATGTCGGCTAAGCTGTCATTTTTTGTGACAACATTGGACTCATATGAAAATTTGTAAGTTCTCGACTATGTCTTCATTGAAATATAGTAGCAATCTCTGTAATGGACTTTTGTTTAGCTTTGATCTTTCAGCAAAATCAATTTCAATTCTTAATAAACATAAAACTATATCGATTTGTCACTATGCAGATTATTGTTCTGAGAAAAAGCGGGAAGGATTGCAAACATTCAACAACCTAAACAGAGTTAGACCCACTAAATGGCAACAACATTATATTGCAAAAGATACGTCAAAAGTCTGTACCCAATCTTCCTGACAGAACGCCTGAGAGAAGCCCTAGCTTCGCCTGGATTTCCTTCTTTTTCTTTTTCGCATTTCACAAACCGAAATTAACAAATAGTAACTATCAAAACAAAACAAATCATAGCATATAGTAAAACAATTGAGAGCATATAAAGATGTATATACATACTTTCCATTTAAATCGATCATCTAACATGCTTTTTTGACATCTGTTAACTTCCTGGCATATCTCCATATGTCCTCACTTAGGAGGAGGGAAGAAAAAAATTGATTAAGAGAACATATCAAACCAAAAAATTCTCTTAGCAAACACTATGACTGACAAATTTAGACTGTTTACAGCATCAAGACATGCCAAGAATCTTATAACCAGTAGCTAATGTACTCAGCGCAGCTTTCATAGTTTCACCATCTCGTTCAGATGTCAAGCTTGCAACAATTTGCGAAGAACTAACTGTAAGCATCCTTGCCACAATCAAATAAGAAAATGTATTGTATACATTTTAGGAAGAGACAAAATGTATTGTATACTATTTGAACTTAAAACGGACACAAACAGATAAAGACCTACCTCAGCTACTTGGTGATCAATCAAATATGCAACAAAATCAGCGCACTCAATTCGAGTAGGCTGTTCTTGGAACATAATTCCTCCAAAACTAAGGAAACTCTTTGGTGCAGTATATGCGTAAACAATTTGTTTGGTCAGCTCCCGCATCTTTTCTCGTACTTTCTCAATGTTATGCCCCAGCTGCACACGATTCAGCATTTCGGTATGAAAAAAGTAATACTGCAACTTAAAGGTCAAGCTATCTATTAAACATCTAGTATCTACAAAAGAAGTAAAGAGGAAGAATAAAAGTTGAAGCTATCTATTAAACATCCAGTATCTACTAAACATTACTATAATCCATGTTTCATTCAAAGAAACATAAATAGCACAGCAAAAGGAAAAAAGACTTACTCTGGCTTCTTTTTTATTAGCCATTTGGCTTGGAACAGTAATAATAACTATGGAAGATCCTTCACTGTGAGAGAAAGATTCACTTCCGTTGGCTAGCTATAGCCATGCCTATTGTTGTGTTGAAAAATGATAACATTCAAACCAACCATCTAAAACTCCATATCCTATAAATTGTATTCACAACATACATACTAAAAAGGGTCAAAACTGTCAGATATATAAACGGGATGTCTAAGAAATAATATGATGCTAAGAATAATGTAACAACTAAAGAATATAAGCAAGTAATACAAATAACAGTAAATAAGTGACTTTATTGATAAACATGGAACTCACCTTACCTTTTATTGCAAACAGCTACAAACAGCTACAAACCCTAACAACATTTTCCACACTAATCACACAAACCAAAACCCCCAATTCAACCCAGAACCTTGAAAACCTAACAAAAATCAAAAGAAGTGAACTAAAAGTTAGAAATTTAGCAAATTACGAAGGGTATTCATTCCAACACCACCATTAAGCAACCTTGAAATGGTGGTGTTGAAATCGGGAGGCGCGATGGTGGTGTTGCTGGGATTTGAAGGGGTTTGTGTGTTCGGGGGGTTGGTCGGGGGTTGGTTGGTGGGTGTGTTTGTTGGGGGGTTGGGCCAAATTATATCATTTATTCATCAAATGCCCTCTGCCACTCACTCTTAATTTCAGTTTGCCTCATGTAAGTTAAAACGACTCACTTTACCCTCTGCCACTCCAATTGTTGTCTCACGTTACCCCATAGTTAAAATTTCTGTTAGTTTTCGCTGACATGGACTGCCACGTGACAATTTTATGTTGGCTTAGATAAATTTGTGGGGCCCTCTTTCCACCAATCACAAACCCACTACCACCCGACGCATACTGCCTCTTCCGTTGCCACCACTCACCGCCGCGCTCTCCTTGCTCATCGGCGGCTTTGAAACGATGTGGTTTACGATACGGCTATGGTTGGGCACCAGCGCGTACGGCTGTGGTTGGGCACCTACGACACGGCGGAGGAGGCCGCCATGGTTTACGACAACGCCGCCATTAAGCTCCGGGGTCCCGACGCCTTCACCAACTTCATGACTCCGCTGCTGAAGCAAGAGGAAAAGTCGGAGCACGATGCCGTTACTGACCCGCTAACAACTTCCGGGTCGGGTTATGATTCCGAGTTGGAGTCTCACAATCTCTCGTCTCCGACCTCCGTTCTCCATTTCCGAAGCCAACCCACCATTCTAGAAGCCGAGAAGCCGCTGAAGCTCAAGTCCTTCGACCAATCCGCGACCGCCAAGGAGTGCCAAAGACGAGACTGCCGGCTCGAACGTCTCGCCGGAATATTTGGGTTGGCTTCTCGGCTAGATTCGCCGTACTTGGATGATGGCATGTTCGGCTTCCTGCCGGCCCCGGAGTCTCCACTCTTCTCTGAGTCGCCGCTCTTCTTCGACGATGATGCCACGATGGCCGCCAATGCCCTGCCGGAGTGTTTATTCAAGGACAATGACTTCATCGAGATGTTCCGCGACGCATACGACACGTCGTTGTTAGCAAATTCGTCGTCGTCTTTGTGCCAAGGGGATGCAGACGTCGCTTCCTCACCGGAACGACGAAGCCCGAGGCACATCGTTTCAAAGCCACCGATGAGCAAGGAGAGCGCGGCAGTGATGGTGGCAACGAAAGAAGCAGTACGCAGCGGGTGGTAGTGGGTTTGTGATTGGTGGAAAGAGGGCCCCACAAATTTATCTAAGCCAATATAAAATTGCCACGTGGCAGTTCATGTCAGCGAAAACTAACAGAAATTTTAACCATGAGATAACGTGAGACAACAATTGGAGTGGCAGAGGGCAAAGTGAGTGGTTTTAACTTATAGGAGGCAAACTGAAACTAAGAGTGAATGGCAGAGGGCATTTTGATGAATAAGTGTAATTTGAATGCAGTATATTTCCAATTTCCGTGTTGGTGGGTGTAACGTATTATTCTCCTTTGTGCCAGAAAGTTCCATTCCTCCAAGTGTTGCTGTCACAGAAAGTTCCATTCCTTCTACAGTCCCCATCCAACAAGTTAGATATTTCTTAGTGTAACATTTGCTTATACTTTTCAAGGGAGAAATTTGGTTACAAAATGAACCATTTGGTGGTGTAAATGGTAGGAACCCATTGCTTATAATATGACCATGGGCTTGCGAGTTCAAGAGAGAGGCGTACCTTCACAGATTATGCAGGTATAGTATGATTTGCTAATCACTTCATTGTACCATTTATCAGCATGTCCTTTTTAAATTATTGATAAATTGATGTGATCAAAATGCCTTGTAGCAAGCTCAATCAACCACGAACTTAAACTTTGGGAAAAACTTGTTTGACAGTGCATCCCATTTTTCACAGGTATTCTTTTTCTTTGTCAGTTTGAAAATGTTTTAAGTTTTTGTTTCATTCTCTATTGTTCTTAAACTTCATTTTATATTTCTGATAAAAAAAAACTTCATTTAATATTGAACTTGTCCAAACATGAGCCAGATGCAAAGTCTGCAGAAATCTAATTTAGACAACCATAAGCCACGTACAATGCCTCCAGACATCCAACTAAGACAAATATATCAATTTCCTCAGATATATTACACATGTTTCATATTACCTTATAGTGATCTTATCGTTTAAAAGGTCAGGATTTGATTTTGATTTGTCTATTTTCTTTTTCTGTTGTCTGCTTCTGTATCTTCTAGCAAAGGTATATGATGGCGGGCTATAATACTTCAACAAGTTCTCCGCAATGTGCCTCCTCCAACATGACTAATTTATTTCAGGTAGTTTAGTTAACTTAAAAGCTAGGGGTGGGCATGGATCGGACCAGATTGGATTTGACTAAAAACCAAGAACCAAACTATAAATATTTATCGGATCAGATCAGATCAGATTTAGAAATAAAAATAATTCAATCCAACGTCATCCAAATCCAACTAATTCGGTTTGGATTACAGTTTGAATTCGGATTTTCGAATCGTACAATTCAATTTTTACAATTCAAATAAATATACCACCATCAAGACTACAATAAGTAAGTTGGAAGGTGCGGTGTTGGTCATCCTACTTCAAAAACAATTTATTAGAAGTAAAGGCACACAAACAGAAAGAAATTACCTTCCTAAGAAATTAAAATTATGTAATAGAAAATATTCTCCTCTACTTATGATTCATAAGCTTTCTTCACATACCTTAATAACTTACATAATTGAATAAACCATATGTAAATTAATAAAATATACATAAATAATATTATGACATGTGTAAATTAATAAAATAAAATATAATTAATATTATTTCAGATCAGTTCGGATTGGATCGAATTTTATGAAGCAAAATCCATCAACCGATCCATTAAAATTCGGATCGGTGCGGTTTGGATCTTGGATTTTGACTTTTTTAATCAACTCGGATTTTTTTTGTTCGGATTGGATCGGTTATTCGGTTCTTGGTTTAAAACGCCCACCCATATTAAAAGCTTTTTTTACTTTATTGTTGGAGATATGTTTTTATAAACAATGGTTATATGAATGCAGGAACAATCAGCAACACAAGGTACAAGGAGTACTAGACTTTTGTTGAGTAGTCATGATCGATTGTAGTCTGTAATTTAAGACGACTGATGTTGCAGTGAATGTTGTGACAGAGTGCACTATGTAATTTTCTTAATTTCTAGATGTAATCTTTCTTTCATTGATTTCCAGTGAAGTGAACTATGAAAAAGTTGTGATCTCTTTTTGACTCCAGATGTTTTTGAAGCAGTGAGCTGCAAATGAATGGTAGATAAGCAAGAAGCTGGCGGTGACTGAACAAAGTGGTTTGGTGTTTTTTCACCCCGTAGTTAGAAGTTCAAGGATAGGAGACGAACAAAAACCATATAACCTTCTCCACCTTGGCCGAAGCAATTCAACCTAAAAACGAGTGGAAATTGTAGGCTCAAAATATTTCAGCCAAACTAGATGTATATTACACAATTCAGATTCTAACAATCCTCAACACAGTTGCCTCCAATCAGCACAGCAATTGAGATGCAATCACTAGTCCAGATCAAGCTTTCATGCCCATGGTTGCTTTTGTTCATTAGAAGAAAAAGAAAACTATTGGGAATTAAAGAAGGGACAATGACCCCTAAGGACAAAAAAAATACCATAATTTTATAATAAGACAAGCATTTTAAATATTCACATACAAGACCAAACTAATAATTAATATAATAAAAAAATAATTTAGCTTTTACAAAGCCCACACGCATGAATAGTAATGTGCATGAACAGTCACCACTGTGAACAGTACGCGCATGAACCCGGTATGCACAGAAACAATTAATTTCTACAAATACAGAAACAGTTTCTGTAAACACAGAAACAGTTCTGTCAACCACAGAAACAGTTAATTTTTACAACACAGAAACAATTTCTACCAACACATAAACAGTTCTATCAAACACAGAAACAGTTAATTTCTACAACACAGAAACAGTTATTACAACACAGAACAGTTTCTGCCAACACAGAAATAGTTTCTGCCAACACCGAATTAGTTCTATCAAACACAAAAACAGTTAATTTCTACAACACAAACAGTTCCTACTACACAGAAACAATTCGTTACAACACAAACAATTTATTACAAAACAGAAACAGTTAATAAAATACAGAAACACATAATACAACACAGAAACAATTTCTGCCAACATAGAAACAGTTCTATCAATCACAAAAACAATTAATTTTTACAACACAAAAATAGTTAACGCCAACACAAATAGTTCCTACTACACAGAAACAGTTCGTTACAATACAGAAACAGTTTATTACAACACAGAAACAGTTAATACAATATAGAAACACTTCATACAACACAGAAACAGTTAATAACAGTGATACCAACACAATAATTTTCACAGAAAAAATCAACACTTTTTTGCAACATCAACATCAACCGCCATCCTAGGCTTGGAAACAGTTAATCCAACTTCGTTCAAATTCTTCATGTCGGACTTGAGCATCTCGGCGAAAAGATCTGAAACTTTCTTGTGCAAGAACCGGAAGTTTGGGTCGGTGTCGAACTAGGCCACCGCCTTCTTCGCCGCGGGAAATCATCCAAATGTCGTTGAATACCTTGTGGGCTAAAATGTACAGACACAATAATAATCGAAGAATTCCAGCTCAAAACCACCTGAAAAGCTCGCACATAAAAAACTGCATCCTAGATATACACCCAAGTGCAAACCCACATAAGGACTCGCATAAACATATGATAGATGGTGCATATTAGTCAGTGACTAAACATTAACTACGTATTCGGGACATGTATGATTTTATAAAACAAATCTAAAGCAGCTAAAACTCATCGACTAAAGAACATAAGCAGACCAAATAACGAATCTTGACAGCCTAGTTGAAAAGATAAGCGCATTGAGTAGAGAAACAAACCATGTCAGGCTTGAACATCGCCTCGCAAGCACCATAAAGAGACTCTGATGCAGTACCAGCAACAACAAAGTCTTTTGCTAGTTCCCTGCACATATTGGACACAAATATCATCACCACAGGTAGACAAATCCATATAAACATACATGTAGACATCATACTTAACATTGCAGTAAGCAAGCATGCATTTTATCCATATTTAGGAAGCTGAACGAACAATGATACAAGTCATTACCATCTGAACAGCTCTAAAATTGCACGAAGTAAGAAAAGAAAAGGAAAGAAAGATCCCAACTAACTTACTTGGCTCCAATTGAATCCATAGTGCAGATGAAAGGCCTGTCTTCATCACTCAACCCAGCAATTACAAGCTGAGTGAAGTAAGGATCGAACCTAAATCGACAAAACCACGAAAAACCCATGTAATTATTCATCAAATTGAGCTAAAACATCAAACACCCAATTACATCCCTCAACCAAATATAAAAAACAAGGCCACATTGGATCAAATTCCAAACCTTTTCTCATACAGAATAGCCGAAACAAGGCTAGCGAAAGTCTCCAGCTTCATATCCCTCTCCTCTCGAAGCTGGTACAACTTGTGCCGGAACATAAGCCTCTGATACCGAAATCAAACAGATCAACAAAGAAGATAAATCCCCCAGTTCAAATTCGAACAAAATCCAAAGTTTTTAATGCTCTTTCCTTCTCCAATTTCGCCCGCTCCGCCGCCTTCGCTTCCTTCTCCGACGGCTCGATTTTCGTGAACGGAATGGGTCCATGTCCGGTATCGACCCAACCCGACCCGGTCTTCTTCTTTCGGCCGCGGGATTTCTTCCTCTGCACTCCAGCTTCTGCTTCCGCCGAGCGTCTTCGCCTTCCTGAAGAAGGTATAGAATCTCCGGTAGGTCCTTGACGATGAAGAGCGCCACAGTTCTTCACGCTGCCCGTGGCTCTGTTGCGGTCATGGGCCTCGTGCGGAGCCGATGGAGGATGAAGAGCGCGTGGATTTATTTAGATGAGATTTATTTTTTTTAATTGATTAAATATTAGTTTGTCTTTAGGGGGAACATTCAAAAGAGCTGTCCTAGCGTAGAATTGGGTAGTTTTTTATGTCCTTGTGAGTCATTAATTCATTAAAAAAGTATGGTAGAAAAATGGAAAGAATCTTAAAGAGTGAAGAAGAAGAGACGACTGAGAAGACTGAGCGGCCGCGCGCAGCGATTTGTCTTTTCAATTTTTTATTTTTATTTTTATTTTTTTTAGGGTCCTGACGGAGTTAAAAAATTAAGTTAACACTGTTAGTATGGTTAAAATAAGGTTAAGTGGACATTTAATACCATTGCCACGTGTTATTATGTAAATGGGCACGCTAGAGGGATAAAGAAAAAGGGGACAGAAGATCTGCTGCCTTCTTTTGTGTCCCTTTTATTTTTTAAGAATTTTGTAGTTGTACCACTTCACTTTGCCACAAGTCAACGTACGCACGTCTTTTTGATATGGTCTACTCACAATTACAACATCAAAATATTAATTGTATACATGTCTGCTTCTCAAGGAAGGAAGGAAGGTTTGCTATAAAAAATAGACATTCATAGCTTCAAATCTTCAATGTCCCTTTCCTCTGAATATTTCTACTCCTACCCTTGGCTCTCTCTACGCGGCTTCCTGTAGGTTTCCTCTACCTAATATCAAACTTTTCTCTGGATGCCGATAAATTTTTTATTAATTAAATTCAGATCTTCATCAATCAATTGGGTGAATCAGAACCGTCCATTGCATGTGCTGCCAGCCTGCCAGATGGCCCTTGGAGCTACCCTTTGCTCAGATTAGTGCTTGCCATCTAAAATACAAATGTTAGCTTCTAATTGTTACTCAATTAAAGTTTTTTTTTCTTATTTTCATTTTTTATTGATGAATACAACTACCATTAAAAAGGGCCTAAATCTATGTTCTTGTCTTACTAATTGACTTTGTCTTCTAGTTAAAGTTACTATTCTAAGATGAGTTGGGTAAGATGGACATAAAAAATTAACTTGCGAGCTGTGCAAGATGATCCATGAAGATTTGTTTTTTTCTGTAAAATAGGCCTAAGGGGGAGACTCTGGTTTCAGTTTCTGATGTTTCCAGTTGTCAGTTTGACAACATTTTTGCAAAAGTGACGGACAACTATTTTAATCAACTCAGATGAACTCCATGCACGCAAATCAGTTTGAGTACTAGATTATAATTGATAAACATATGTTTGGAAAGACTAATGGTATATTGATTTTAGGATTTTATAGGGTTCATAATAATAATTTTATGTAAAACACTAAACCCTGATGCATGCTTGAGTAATTAATATTGACTTTGGAGCTGGTCAGACATGAATCACAACACAACTACCATCCAGCCAACCATGAAAGGCCTCCTTCAATATTTATAAACAAAAAGTTGACAAAAAAAATATATTGATAAACAAAAGATCAAAGAAAAAAAATTAGCTAGGCGCTGAAAAGAACAAACAAGTTTACAAAGATCGGCTTTTGCATGCTGAACACCAATGTGAATGATAGGTGCCTCTGAAGATGTACTTTAGGAGGTTCTTTTTCTTTTTTTTTTAGGAGGTTCATCTGACTAATTTGACGTCAAATGTTATTTGTCCTTGACAATGACTTTGGGTTGATGACTCTTTTTGTTTTTAGTGAATATGCCTTTTGCAGGGGATCATGTTCTAGATTTCATTATAACAATATTATCAAAAAAACTTACTTATTGAATCAAGAAACTATTATAATATAATCTTATTTTCAAATACTTATATTCAAAAAATTCATTACTTATGAAGAGAATCTCCAAGGAATGCAGTATAAGACTCTACAAACTCAATTTGCAGGCAACGTCAGCAAAACAACTCTCCAACGGATGCTGTAAATGACTCTGCAAATTATACAAAGTTTCATAGAATCTGTATATTTGTAGAGTCTATGAGATGCTGTAAAAATGTAACCCACACAATTTATTGAATAAAAAATGTTATTACTCGCTTTTTATCATGGTAACTTAAAATTATACACTATTTCTTCACTCTCACTCATCTAATCAACACTCAACACTCAACTAAATTGAAAGAAGGCGATATGAACAACAATGATGTTCCAATTGTTGATCTCCTTGGTAGATTGGAAGAAGAGAGAGGCAAAGTTAATGAAGAGAAAAAGTATGATCGGACACAGAAATTTAACTTAATGAAGGAGAGGCTGGAATTGGATAAAGAAAAGCTTCAACTTGAAAAAGAAAAAGTTTGACTCGAATGGGATGACAAAGAGGAGAGAATCATGACCATGGAACTCAACGGATTGCCACTAGAGCTACAAGAGTATGGATACAAAATTTATTAGAGGGGGTATGTATTGGTGAATGAATTTAGGTAGGAAAGATTATTTACTAAATTTGAATTAGTAGAGTAAATGACATATGGTAAAAAAAGAGAGTAAATTATATAATAATATTTGCAGCAACAATTTGCCTATTCCATTGGAGTACACTGTTTTATTGACTAGGCAAACTGATAGATTTAGTGTCACGTCAGCCATCAAATCACACATTTGCTTATTATGTTTACAGGGAGATGCTCTAATCTTAATCATTTAATTTTAAAGTGACAAGTGTCAATTTATTATAAAAAGAAGATGTTTTGGGTGACAAAATAAGGACAACAAGGGCGATGCGTGCCCTTCTCTAACCTCAACCTCTTTGTCTTTCAAATGTCAAAATCGGCATAGAAAGAAGACAGTGAATCTGAAGACGCGGCGCGGAGCAGCTCTAGCGAATCTGAAAAGTTGTAATTTAGTCTTTGGGTTCGACCTCAATGAGGTCTTTAAAGGCCTGGATTTCGAGTAGTTTAGGGTTGGTATTCAAGTAAGCGGGTACAGATCTAATGGTGGGGGCGTGAGCTGCGTTGATGGCGGCATTGAATTGTGGAGATTGTTATTTGTATGCAGTTGGTGGTTCTAAGGTTGAAGAAGACAAACAAGGAGTAGAGGCTGCATAGATGACCATGCAACTTCACAAGTGCTCCTCATTTGCTAATTTTTTTTGTTTATCTTTTTTTTTTCTTCAAAATTAAATAACAGATTTGAGAATGTAGGAATAGTTGTGAAACATAATTGAATGTTCCTACAAAATTGTAAAGAGTTCCTACAAAAAATCGTGGTAACATGTTCCTACAAAAATCGTATATTGCTCTTGCAAATTGAAAAGTGTTCCTGCAAAATCCTAGTGTTCTTCATTTTAAAAAATAGTTATTAAAAATGTAGGAACAGTTGTGGAATTTATAGGAACAATTGACCCGTATTTCACACATGCCTGTGGTTGAATCAGGGCATTTGGGCACTGATGGTGGTCCCCTATACCAGTTGTTGGGACTACTAAATGGTAAGATTATGATATTTTAGTAAGGAAAAAAGTGAAGTAGCTATTTTGGTGACCTTTTAATTTCCATAGAATTTTTTGAGCATAACCCCATAAAAAAAACTAGCATTTCATAGAAGTACAATAATAATCTCAATACTATTATGTGTAGATACAATAACTCTTTGTGCTTGCAGCCTACGTAAGGATAAATGTAACTTCAGTTGTATACAATCAATTGGACAACAATGCAGCACTTCTTAACCATAATATATAGACATTCTAAACAAATAGTTAGATTTTTTGGGTGAATGAGCTATAAACCTAAAATGTTTTTACTTATTTGACTCATACTCATGTACATTTTTCTTGCAGAATAAAACTCATACTTTAGTAGTCTTGCCATATAAGTTGTATAGTTAACTCATCAGTTCAAACTATTTACCTATTTGCAATTTTTATCCTATTACAACTAATGCCGTTACGACCTACAAGGAAAAAAAAAATTCATCCATTTGGTGTGTCAATATGGTAGTTGTTGAATTGAACACACCTGACTCTATCTACCTGGTATGGTTTTATGGTTTACACATAAAAAATTATGATGGAATGCATCGGGTGGATATGTTCAGGTTATTGGAGTGTTTTAGTCTCTTAATTTAGTTGTTTTCAATTGGTGAAATATCTTAAGCAATTTTGTTATCTTTGTTTTATAAAGGTTTGTATACTAGTTTGAGCTGGTTCCCTTTTACAATAGGTGGATCACCTCAGGTGGTTATGTGCCACATGGCATTTTGATACTTTGTTTTCAGGTGACATATTTGAGATATTGCCTTATATATAGAACATATTTGACATTAATTGAAATTAATAGTGACATACAAAATATTATGAAGTGCAAAATGTGTAAATGAAAAATGGAATATCATTGGAATTAGGTGATTAATGTTACCCGGATATTTGGCTCTAATGAATGGAGATTTCCTTTTAAAAATTACCAGATTCATTTTTATATTTCCTTTTCAAATTAAGAATATTAGGTGATTGCATGCAAATTTACTAATTAATTCAATAAGAGTGATTTAGGAAACTCAAGATCACAAAATCTTTAGAGATCAAAAGCAGACTTGGTTGCTTAGTCATGGGATTTATTCAACAAAAAAAAAAATATAATGTGTGCTGAAATTTAAAAAAATAATTTTTAGGGGCAATGACCCCTAAGGATTAAAAAAATACCCTAATTCCATATAGGGACAAGTACTTCAAATATTTTTATACGAGGACAAAATAATAATTGGACCAATGATGAATAAGCACATGAACAGTACCACACCCATGAACAGTGACACATACACAATTCAGCGAAACACATAGACAGTTTCTACCAAACATAGAAACAGTTTCTGCCAAATAAAGAAACAATTTCTACTAAACACAGAAACAGTTATGCCATATACAGAAACACTTTCTACTAAACACAGAAACAGTTATGTCAAACACAAAAATAGTTTTGCTAATACATAATAGTTTATGTCTATACAGAAGCAGTTTTACTAAGCACAGAAATAGTTATGCCAAATACAGAAACACTTTCTACTAAACACAGAAACAGTTTTGCTGATACATAATAGTTCATGTTAATAAAGAAGCAGTTCATGCAAACACAAAAGCAGTTAATGCCAACACAGAAACAGTTCATACAAACACAAAAGCAGTTGATACGAACACATAAATAGTTTATACGAACACAGAAACAGTTCATGCCAAAAAAATTTCCCCAATTTTTCTAGCAAAATTTAAAAACCGATCAATTTGGCTCATCAACTATTCAAACCAACATTAATTCAATCGGAAAATAAAACTGTTCAAGTTCAAAAAATTGAATAATCACGGTTTAATTCGATGATCAAGAACTTGAACACATAAATTAAGAGCTGAAAATTACCAATGGTGAAGGGTCTGATTGCTGGGGTGAAGATCGAGCACGATTTGAGCCCACGTATGCAAATTGATGTACAGAAGCTTGTCAATTTTAAAAAACAAATCAAGCTGTAATCC